>NJRP01000305.1:97125-174637 GCA_003063835.1 Aphaenogaster floridana
CGCTCGTGTGCAATTGTCAACTTTCCGCACTTGTTACACAAATAACTATTTATGTACTTGGCGTCGCGACGCTACCG
The DNA here is from genome assembly GCA_003063835.1 of Aphaenogaster floridana. NCBI lineage: Eukaryota > Metazoa > Arthropoda > Insecta > Hymenoptera > Formicidae > Aphaenogaster > Aphaenogaster floridana. The sequence goes on from NJRP01000305.1 coordinate 97,203, forward strand.
CGTCGTTTGATTTACTTATTTTTTTAGGAAACTTTTGGCTTTACGTTATATCCAACACAGAAATATATTATATCAGATTGAATATAATATTTTTAATATCAAAGCATATGGTAATAAAAGAATCATACATATAGTTTTAATTTATATTAATATATATATAAATTTTAATTTAGCTGCCGTAACTTTTTAATATCTTATTATTTTAGGAAAAATTTAAGAAATAGAATTGTAATATATGTTTTAAGTTAATATCTTTGTTTAAAGTATTTTATGCTTTTTGATGTGCTTTTTATGCTTTTCAAATTTATTTCTGTATAGCTAAATATTCCTATAATATTTTCAGAGTTGGGAGTAACGCGTTACTTGTAACGCCGTTACCGTTACCGTTACTTTTTTATAGTAACGATTTGGTAATGACGTTACATTTTTTTATAACGGAAACAGTAATGCCAGGGTTGGAAAAGTTATTTTTGGAAAGCTATCGTTATCGTTACTCGTTATTCATTGAAAAAAGTAACTCGTTACTTTATTCGTTACGTATAACGAGTAAAAGTAACGGTGTTATTTTCGTGTTACTTTTACTCGTTACGTAACGAGTAAAGTAACGAGTTACTTTTTTCAATGAATAACAAGTAACGATAACGATAGCTTTCCAAAAGTAACTTTTCCAACCCTGGCATTACTGTTTCTGTTATAAAAAAATGTAACGTCATTACCAAATCGTTACTATAAAAAAGTAACGGTAACGGTAACGGCGTTACAAGTAACGCGTTACTCCCAACTCTGAATATTTCAAAGTTATCTAGCTATGCTATTTTTAAATTTTGTGGTTATTACAAAAACGTTTTATACAATAGTTTTTTCGCGTAACTTGTGGCGTCTCTTTTTACATTTTTAAATGTACTTTTTACAAATGTACTTTTTACAAATTTACTTTTTACTAGATATAAATTTTATGAATCTTTAAAAGGTAAGAAAAATTACCGTTTTTCAATCGTAAAAGGTAATATATATAGCGTCTCTTACATTATATTAATTATTAAAATCAATTAATAATTAATTTTTCGTCATGTTAATCGATACAGTCGCTTAAGTATAATTGAACGCAACACACACAAACACAGTTTTCTTTAAATTTTACACATATAATGCAAAGAAATATAAAAAAATTGATATATGAAATATTCTCGGAATTATTTTTCTGTTACAATTTGCGCGATAACAAATGGACAAGTCACCTTCTTGCGTCTAAAAATATCGCGCAGCTGGTTATAAGACGTTTCTTCTTAAAAAATAGTGTCTATAAATCCACACAAGAGACCAATCGCGCGACGCGATAACATCGAGAATAAAAACTAAAAAAGGATAAAATGTAGCTCTGAAGAATTTTAAGAGAATGCGCTTAAACGATGCATCGTGCGCCGTAAGGTTTTTATAGCTGATTGCAACTGAACTTTGGAAATCATTATTTTCCAGCGAATGCATCCATGATCTTCTGCGGCTGAGATCTATTCCAAATTTTTTAATGGAAACAATATCTACGAAAGAGATCTGAAGAAATCTGCGTGCCGCTTACTGCCGAGTCAGTCTTTAGCGGCGGCCTTACAGTCAACCCGACAAAGCAACACAATTGCATCCATTCGGATACACGCCCCGGTAGCGATGGCTGCGATCCAATTATCGGCCTGTAAGTTTCAATCAGTTCGAGTAGAAAGTATTCGCATCCGACAGCTTCGATCAGAATCTCGATCTGAGGAAAACTTTCGAACAGGAAATTTCCGATTCGATCGTAACTTGGATATTTGGAAGAGCTCTATCTATAATCACGTCTATCTTTCGCAGAAAATTGAACACGGTCGGATAAATGCATAATGGCTCTCTCGCTCTCTTTCTCTCTCTCTCTCTCTCTCTCTCTCTCTCTCTCTCTCTCTCTCTCGCTCTCGCTCTCGCTCTCTCTCTCTGTGCGCTCGCGTATGTGTGTGCGTATGAGAGCGACAGATTTTAAAGAAAAAAATCCTTAAAATTGGTCGCAAACTATCGATTTCTGTCGCGCGCAATTTTATATAAAACAAGATGTATAGTGATATAAAAATTCATGATTGATAGTTTTCAAAAAAAGATAAGGAGTCCCTTTTTCTGCGTCATGCATGTGTGAGGATAAATGCATCGCATCGCGTTTACCTAGTACGATTATATTACTTTTTGGATGCTGCGAGTTGTCACTAGGAAAACGTATTTTCCGCGAGAAATGTTATGGTGGAAACTACAAATCGTTGCGATATATGGAACTCGAGATATTTGAGGTGTCATTGTGTGTAAGTGTGAACGGATGAAGTTCTGTAAAGATGACATCTTCGTTTAGCGGAAATGGTTCAAACTTCCGTTTGTCGAAACAATGTGCGTAAAAGAGCTTTTAACAATAAAAATGAGAACTGTTTTTGTGACAGTTGTTCAAATTCACATTCACGTTCGTCAATTGTACTTGAATATCATCGTAGAGCACGATACAATAAATTTATTTTATATACAACTTGTAATTATTTGTCGTTTGTTTGTTTTTAAACAATTTCATAATTGTTAGACATTAAAAAAATTATCAGTATACTAGTACTAATTATAAAGCAGCAAAAATTATTTGAATAATCCTCTTATTATTAGTTGTAAAAATTAAATTCTCATGTTTTGCTACGGTTAAAACGCAATTTTACTATAGACTTTTAGCAACTCGCAACTGTTAAAAGAATAAAATGACTTTGGACTGAAAAGTTATCTAAAAACATAAGTGCCATAAATAATTTGAGTTTGAGCAGTTGAAAACTTTGTCCAATAACCAATCTCGAAGTAATGACAGCTGTATCCATCATTAAAGACTCCATGCAGTTTTTATCAGTTAGAAAAGATGAAACCATCTTGAAGGAACTAAATATTCATTCACAAATTAGTACAGAAGAAATAATTGGAGCACGTCTCATGAGATTTTGAAGTGTTAAATATTTATTGTAAATGAAATAATTGTAAAAAGAGACTTGTGGCTCATCAATGATATAATTTTAATCTGAAGAGATTTCAGAGATAGTCAAGAATGTATATAGTCCAATAAGCTTTATAGCCTTTACGTCTCTTTACGTACCCCCATCATATAAATCTTCTACGTGCTTTATCGCTCATTTACGGTTTGCTTGCACGTAAATTATATCAGATGAGGTCCAATTGGAAGATATAGTTATTTCGGGATATAGTTGAAACAGTAATAAATTACGTTAACATTATTATTTAAATGGCGTCTCACTTATTCTGAAACGGTTTCGAAATTTCAGGCATTTATTTCTGCGCATTTTGCTGATAAATGCGAAATTATTATGGTATTCCACAATTTAGCATACGTTTCTGATTGCTCTTGCATTTAACAGGAGCGTAATTCACTTTAAACCGGTTCTTTTTTCTTTCACGTTACTCTTTTTTCTTACTTAGTATTTCCAAACGTAAGTTCCAACTTCCTATAAATTCATATATTCATTCCAAAAACGATGAATACGTCTGAGACTTACTTGCATAATCACACATTTCCATATTGCCACTTGTACCAGTTCCAATATTGCACAGCGCGCGAACACTTCGCGTTTCTTATCTTTGTTTTTTTCCATTTGATATTGCGTGGCTAAAGATAAATAAGAAGAAAAAATGTATATATCGCTTACTTGATTAATAGACTTTTATTAGTAAACAAAAATCATCTGCACGTGCCATAGACATCAATTTTTTTTAGAATGAAAGATATTAACAAATGAAATTATTCCGATTATAGCTGATAATCATTTTGCAATTCTCTGCATAATTACTATCGATTGAATGTTACAAAATAATGTTAATTATACCTGAAAGACATAATTTAAGAAAAATGTGAAATGTCAAACGTCATTAACAGTATCAACTGTGAGCGGAATTCTCATTTGAAAGTGATTATTATTGTTAATTATTGCAGAAAATTAAAATACCACATAATCGGCTGGAAATGATTAATGCTTCCTCGCAATTCACAATTGACCTTATCGCGCGATATCGAACATTGGGTATATTTGAATTATATGTAGAATGATTGTGGCAAGCGATATTTAACAACATGTTTCTAAACTATTTTCGGTTTCGATAGCAGATCTTGCAGGTAGATTACATGTGAGCTGAGTTACAACAACCAGGTACGTATTGTGCGCACAGGTCTACCTCCTGAATAGAGTTTGGAAAGCACTGCTTTAGTTTGAGAGTAACTCCATCCTGGCAAACGCAGCGTGGGGAGTGCAGTGTCATTGTTTTCGATCTCGAGACAAAAAGCACTCGATATGCGGACAGCTTTTGGAGTAGTTTAGGGTCTAGACAGAAGTGTCAACGTCTAGAATTATGTACTGTGCTGTACTTTGCGAGGCCATGAAAAATTATAGTATTATGCGAAAAATAAAGAAGGAAAGGAGTTATATGACTTAATACACACACTCACACACACACGCGCGCGCGCACGCACACACACACACACACACACACACACACACACACACACACGTATATATACATACCATATTCGCTAGACGAAGTTTAGGTATAAATCACTATGTAATCCCAGGAGTATTATTATGTTTGTTGCAAACATTGTATCAATCTCCCGCAGAGATGCACTCCACTTCTACATGCAAAAACGAGCGAGGCGCGAAAAGCTTAATGGATCGATCACCATCCGTCACGAATATATAATAGAACCGTGGTGCGCGAGATGGCGAGGAGTTGCGAATTACTTTATCGGGAAAGATAAAAAGTCCGGGCGTGAAAGATTAATCGGCGCGCTGGCGCGCGACACGCTCCTTCATCAAGCGAGGTGTGTATTCATCTTCGAAAACTGTCGCGAGTCGGCACGCTCGCGTCCCTGTGCGCGCGTATTTGCGATTCAAATGAGCGGTGGGACGTGTCGATAGAAGTCCTTAAGTATATAAATGACGGCGGGGAGGGCTCGGTTGAGGCGATGTGCCGGCGATAAAGCGACGGTCGACCGCAAATTACGGAAGACGGAGACGTTTCACATCGAGCACTGCACCGGCACGGCCGTGCTCGCTGATAATCGGGGGCGTCAATAAAGTAGCGGCTTGGCCAACAATTAATTACGGATCCTATCGACGTAACGTGCACATATACCGTTACTACCGTTGTGCTGTCGTTAAATTGGGACGGAATGGGGTAGAACACTGAGATGGGGTGCGCCCATGCAGAGGATCGAGTGGGCTGCGTGTCTTTGCGAGGACAAACCTACGGGAATATCGCGAACGGGGACGTTCGTTCTTCCTTAAGGAAGCTTTTCTATGCGTCAGCTCTTTTTCCATTGAATGATTGCGATACGCTGCTCCGCTGATTGACTGTTATTACACTGCAAATCCGAGCGTTATTTTAGCTGAAACTCTTCTTACACATTTCTTGCCATTTTAAATCATGTAATTTAACACGATTGAACGTATTAATTTTTTACCTTTTGCGGACGGAGAGCATGTTTACATGCTCTCCGCTTATATTTCAGAAACTATTAGCCCGATTTTTATGAAACTTGAAATACAGAAGTTTTTTGATGGCCCTCTTTAATTTTGAAGTAAAAAATTTGAAATTCACAATGGCGAACCCAATATAATCGACGTCGAAATGGTCGAAAAATGAAAATATCATTCAATTTCCATAAAACTCATATTAGCTGCTTTTCTTTTACACGAAAACTCTGATAAATCTCACTTGTGACGTAATCACTCAGTTAAATGCACGTTTCTTTTGACATCGGCAACTGAAATTTAACTGAGTTTTTACAATCTGCACAAGCTGGAGACCTTGTGCTTTAGTGAGTGAGTGAAACTCACATTAAAAGTAACGTTTTAAATGTGTCAATAAGATAATCAGGTAAATACGAAATGACAAAAAATAATTATAAATAAATTGATAAATATTGTAAATAATTTTCTCATTTTTTAATATTTTCTCACTTGCGCGTTTCTTTTACTCTCTGAGCAATGACGTCATTATCTGAGATAAAATACTCACATAACTGAGTGACTCAGACACTTAAGTGTAAATGGAAAGCAACTTATTGAATGGTATTTTCATTTTTTGACCATTCCGACGTCGGCCATATTGGGTCCGCCATGTTGAATTTTGAATTTTTTACTTCAAAATTGAAAAGAGCGCTATCAAAAACCTTAGTAAACTGAGTTTCACGCAGATCAAATAATTTTAAAAATTTTGATCTGCCATTTTGGATTACAAAATTTCGAAATTCTAAGGTCAGATTCGGATTTAGCGATTCCAAAAACCCCTAAAAATACTAAGTGTTCCATAATTGATCCTTTAGCAACCCCCCGTCCTCAAAGAGTTAATTTAATACGCTTAAACGTATTAAATGACGTAACTTAAACCGGCAAGAAAGATGTGAAAAGAGCTTTAGTCAAATGTGTCATTTTTAGATGTTTATGCGTGTATAAAATAACACGCTTGGATTTGCAGTGTGGAGCTGCTCCCTCTGCGATGTTGTCTTTAACAAATCGTTATTGTTTTGTTTGGAGTTTTTTATATTCCAGGAGTTTATTATTTTCCAGGAAATATTGAAAATAATGGTATCAATCACATATAAAATCAGAAGTGTATGTCTTGTTTTTGTAAACAAAGTGTTTTATACGAGGGAAAATATAAAAAAATTCGCGCTAAACGTTACGCCAGCAAAATTTTACATTTTTCACATATTTAAAGTTAATTAATTTATGTGAGAAGTTAATAACTGCTGCGGCAATTATAATCTTGTTTATAAATTACAGGTGTGCTAGGTGTGCGTGGAATTAATTCATAAATTTACTTGCCGAGTAAATCCCGCGGAAAACCTCCGCTGTAAAAAGCACTTCTGAATGATTAATTCGGCCGCGCTTGAAACTGGAATATCTTATTAATGCGGATTAGAAAGCGTACAAGATTCTGACGACAAGAAAGTAGATTTAAATTGCCTGGCCCGTTTAAGAATTAACACTCGAGAGTCATTAAAGTCGGAATTCGCGACCGTGCGCGAAATTATTCTCACGGGCGTACCCCTTCAGAGAAGCATTAATACGATGTAAATTGTCGTAATACTTGCTTTACGTGCTTCTCGCTTACGCGCGATGCAAATAAGACAGCTCGTGCGCACGTACGAGAGTAAAAGTCCCTCTGTCTGCCGCCAACTACGTTGCCGTTTAAATACAACGGCGTACGGCGGGCGTGTTCGCGGATTATTCACGCTTTGATACTTGCTAAGAAATTGCGCCGGATTCGGCTGTGACAACGATATTCACCGTCGCGTAATGAAGGGTGGGTTGCGGTTTCGATATGCTGCGAAATTCGGCACATCGCGTCGTGCGACTTTTGCGCCGGGAGGAACGGCGGGCGACGGCGCGGCGGCGCCAGGTGTGTTACTTCCGTTTATCTTGCACACTGATTTGTTTCCGCAGCGGCTTAAACGCTCCTCGCGCTCCCCTCGGGGGAAATTTCGCCGCTCTAAAAAGCTTACCGCCGTAAGCTCGGCCCCGAAGAGTTTCAAACGGGAACGGAGTTCCTCGAGCTGTTTAAGGTAGTACGTGGCGCGCTGCAGTGGCGATCGGTGGCTCCGGGAGCCAACCTACCCCCTGAGAGGGGATAGGTGGAATCGGAATTTTGAAGGGACTGCGCTTACTTCGTTAAAGTTACGCCCGCGGCAGACTTCCCAGAGATCTCCTCGTGAGTTCGTTTAGAGACTTTCGCTAGTGATTGGTGGGAACGTTAGATTCGAGAGGGGGGCTTATCCGGGATGATTTGAAGTAATTGGCGGAAGCGGTGGACTTTGGGAACTTTTAGAGAAAGTCAGATAAACCAGAAACATTTCAAATTTCTAATTGAGCAGAATAATTTGACATTCGATAATTTATAATGATTGAAAGAAATAAATGTGTTAGAAATGTATCTATAATAGGGGAAAATTGCCGAATGCGTACTACTTAAGCTATTTTTTATTATATTTCCCATTTGGTACTGATTTGTACGCAAATAAACGTTGGAAATTGTTTTAGGCATCTATTGTTACATGTTTAACTTTTTACCAATAACAAATTAATTTGTTGTAAGTCTTTTTGTAACATGCTGCAAAAAGTACCATTTAGGCGAAACCGGTCGCCTAAATCGTACCTATGGGTTTTCTAAATTATACCTCCTTGAAAGTATCGAATTTATGAATAAAAATAATTCAAAATATAAGATTAATAAAAGGAACCTTTACCTAATACACCTATTTTATTAATAATTTATTTTAAAAAGAATCAAATATTGAATAATTAATAAATAACGATAATAAAAAGGCAAGGACATCGAAATAAAATTGGCTTAAATTTATTTTTGCAATTGACATTTGTATTCATATAAGCACGAGTATATAAGCACGAGTTTCTAAATCTAACCGGTACGATATAGAAACCCTTATGATGGTACGATTTAGGAAACTTGGTTGATTTTATAAAAATATCGATTTAATCTTTATGATAGGTAATTGCAAATATGTACATACAATAAATGTAAAATATTCTACAATAAACTTTCTTTTATGAAAATATAAAAATTCAGAATAAAATTGTGCATGGTTACATTATTATCAGCTACATAAATCGATCAAAAATTAACATCATTTGTACTTGATTTTTCAAAGTGTTGTTAGCACGCTCAACAAACAAAATATTAACCTATTAAATTTTTGCCTATATTACTTATTTTGTATTTATTTCATATTTTCGTTACTAAATGTTGTTTATATTAAGTAATAATGTAAAATATTGATGAGGAGACAATTTAGGAGACCGCATTCAGCAACTCTCCCCTACTTTACGTTATTTGCAATCATATATATTTCCACAATATATCGAATTTTATTCGCACGTTTTGCGTTTGCGCGCACGCATTTATTTTTCTTTTTTTATATGTCTGTGTTTTAGTGTGACTATAATTCTTTTTTAAATCCTTTAAGCACGACGAGTTAAATGATGTAACAAAATTGTCTTTTATTCTTTTAAATTTTAACCGTAATTTTTAAAATAATTCCGCGTTGTGTGTGCGAGTCGCATATGGGCACGGCCGTGGAATTAAGTAGCCGCGAAACAAAAACTTCAGCTTTGGCGAGACTTTTATATAATTACTTTAAAATTAATGCAAATACCTCGACTGTAAAATCTGAAATATACGTAACTGCGAACTGCGGGATTCGCAAATGCGATATTAAGCGAAAACTTTTTCTCGGAGCCCGTTGCACAGTTACCTTGCGCGGTGGTCATAACGAATATAAACGTTTGGCCGGAAAGAGGGGGGGAGGGCAGGGGGTGGTAAAATTTTATTTTTATCTAGGTTATAAATTAGAATTGTTCACCTCCCCGCTATAATTCCCTGAGGTTCTCGCTGTGCATTAAATTTCACGTCACGCGCGCTTGTGACACGCATTGTTTAATCTGGTTAAACATGGACATTTGCACTGTCCATTGTAAACAGGACAGGAATATTTCCCTCAAAATATATTAAATTTAGAATTGAGAATTTTTTGTGTTTTAAAACTTGTTGTTGAACGAATGTCGAAAGAAGTATTTGAACGTTGGACAGGATCGATCAAATTAATCGGGCGATCGGGAATTAATGTCCTCTAAAATAATCGCTTGTTTAACGAGTCTCTGCTAACGTCACTAAAACCGAATGTCCCAGGGCTCTCCGCGATACGTTAAGCCTCCAGCGAGATTTTGAAACGCAATGCGTAGCTGAAAAGCAAATTAATCTCCGTAACTGTAACCGATGCTCGTTTGGCCGTCGGCTAAATTTATCGCGATTTATTTGCATTCGGACGCGCGCATGGTCCTCGCAGCGTGGAGTGGCGCAATTTCGCGACACTAAATAAGCCCTATCGCAGCAAAAGAAAGTCGGGCTGGTACGTCATACACACCGGGACTCTCCGTCCGCTAAATATACTTGCGCGAACGGGCGAGGAGGGATCCGGGCGTGTGTTCCATACTCTATAACCGAGACCATCTGCACGTTCGCCTGGTGGGAGTACGCCCTCATCCTTTTACTTGTTTCTCAATTCCGGCACCTCTACACAAATCATGTACGCAGAAATAGCGTATTTAGGTGAAACAGATTAGTGCGTGCGACATGTCAAATAAATTTAGCGATCTACAGAGGGTCTCCATGGAGACGGGGAAAAGAGATGGCAAATGTGTGTCAGGATGAAAAAGATACGTATAAATATACGACCGTATAAATATAGATATATATATATTGGTGACATTGTGCTGTATTCGTTAAATGCAGTGTAAAATCGAGACCCCGAGGCGTGCTCCCTCACAACCGCCTCGACCGCGTTGCAAAAATATCGACAGCATTTTTCACTTCCGATCCATTTTTTATATGGAATAATGTGTCGCATCGGATAACGAATTGCGGTGACGTTGCAAATAGTTAGATTAAGGAAGTGTCATACTATAGGCTTTACTATACGCTAATGGTTATTTAATATTGTTAATGCGTTAAGATTACTGCCGTATTATACCGGATTTTGTAACTGAGAGACAGCTAGCTAAAAACACGTAGAAATAATCAAATTAACATTTATGAAAATTTTATGTTATCCCCACTACTGGAATACGGTTTTTAATGCTGTGAGGGACGTGTTAATTGTATTACAATTAGCGACTGGAAGAAACAATGGATGTATAAAAAAGATCGTAATGTCTTAACACATTTCTCTGTCGAAATGGAAATCTAATAAATTATTTTTCAATTTGGAGACACTTCGGTCTTTATAGAACAGTATGCCGACTTCAGTAAAAATCGTGTTGCTCCGCTGTGCAGTGACGGCGGCTGCTAGTTGTACGCAGCTTTCCACAATTTAGTTCAGTATCGTTCAGTGTAAACATATCCATCTTAATTTCAGTACAAATACATCTACAACTGTCTCGCACCAAAAGCGCCGCAGGATACTCGCAAGTGGATTAGTTTCTTAAGAGTAGAATCGATTGGTATTCGATGGGTTACGGGAATGGAACTGGAAATAAAGTTTCACCTACGTTTGCTTTTTTAAACAATTGCGGTATTTAAATATTTGCAGTTTAGTGGTGTTAAGTGAATTGGGTAGCCGTCTATTTTGACGGTTAAACACAATTTTTATGGAACTATTTTTTGGCTGTGCAGAATTATAAAAACTGTTATTGGCGAAAAGTATGCGCGCAAATTTATCCCGGAAATTCGGTCGAAATTGAATCCAAAACAGAAAACAACGGAACAATAACGGTTTTGCGTGTTAGTTTGCAATCCAATCTCGCACCTCCAATTATGATTTGCAAATTGACGTACAAAAAATCACGCCTTAATCGTTTATCATTTTTGCCTCAATTATGACCGATTTCCGACAATGCAATTGTACACATGCTTTTATGGCGTAAGAGCTTTTGTGCAATACCGAGGATAATTCTAGCGAAATCGTATTATTCGATTGAGCAGACAAGTCTCGGGTTTCCTTAATTCGATAAAATTTAAATTCAAACGTAGAGTTTATATTTCAAAAGATATCAAATTTAATATTTTTGGGAAGAATTACAAATACATTTATAGAATAATTGTACGCTTAGAAAGAATTGTTATTAATGTTTGCGGATAAAATGTATCAATTATTATTATTAAAAACCCTCGAAGTGCGTGCTTGCTATATGCGTGAAAAGATAAAAACATTCATATTATTTTTAAAATTATTCAGGATAATGAACTAAACAAAATATAAGGAACACTTACGCCAATAACAAAAATATATTTTCTTTCGATTTCTGTTTAAATATATTTTTCTATTTTTAACATTAGAATAAGCAATTTATTATCATACTAAATACATTTTCAGAGTTCTATTGTGATTTTCTATATTGCATTTCCCAATATAGAATAAGATTACTACTATTTTTTAATTCGTATGTTTATGAAAACTTTATGTAAAAGAATATAAATAATGTCACCTCGTCTGAACGATCTATCTGAAGCGAGTTATTTTTATTTTCTTATAAAGTATCCAAAGCAATTGCGACGTGTCCGTCTTTCTGGACGGTGCTGTTTGAACGGTCACATTTGTTTTTTGATGTATGTTGCAAAAGTGACCGCATATCAAAACGCCCATGCATAATGTATCTAATTATGAGACAAATTCGAGTGACCACAATGAAATTGTGAGCACGAGCGAGTGAGGTACGGTAAAACGAATGCTCGAGACGACTTCAGTATTTTAACTTGGCTTAACCAACGCTGAGGGAAAGTTCGTAGCTGAAATTAGTGCGAAAGATGCACGTTACGCGGAAATTCAAGGAAATTACAGTTGCTTAACCGCATAAATTTCCAAAGTCCCGGGGTGCACGCGAGCAATAAATCATAATTAACGAATTTCGCAACGGAGAAAAATTTTCACTCGTGCAACTTACGAAAAACGTCGAGGGCTCGATCTCATTCCTTATGTATTTGTCAAGATTTACATCGCTAAAAACAAACATTATTTATTTACATGTATGGTGCATGAAATGTATCGAAATGTACAAAAAAAATGTCGCGGAAAATGTCTATCTAAAAAATCTAACAAAAAAAAACAAAAAAAAATGTCACAGAATGTCCATCTAAAAAATCGAACATTTTCTTACACTTTTTCCTTAATATATTGCATATATTGCATATAGTTTCCGCATTTAAATAAAATTGTTAACAAAATGATGTAGATCACGCACGATCGTTAGATTAAATTACGCCATTAACAGAAATACCTATACAGTAGGAAGGGAGGGAGAGGGCACGACTATGTTTGTTGTTTGTAAAAATAAGTCCATCACCATTTAGCCGCGTGATTACATAATTCATGAGAGTGACCGGAGTTCGCGAACTGACATCAAACTTTTCCAGATACGTCTAATTCCGCGCGGCATGAGGGCGTCACGTTATTCCGGCTGTGTCACTCGTGGCTAACGCACCGTAGTCGCGAAGTGGAACGCGCGAGCTTAACGTCGCAATTTAACGTGCCGCGTTTCGCGGGGAAGTGCATAGCAATCCCGCGGCCGGTACTTTTAACGAAGTCAGCGAGTAATTAATCGAAAAACGCGGTGTAATTACGGTTACGTCAAGAGACGCAATCGTTGAAATTGCGTTTACAGAGAAGTATAATTCTGACTGTTCTCTCACGCTGTGTTGTACTGTTGATCAGAATGACAAATTCAATAAGATAAATAAATTGACATAAAAGAAATAAATATATATAAACATATATAAATAAATATGCATAGAAGAAATTGGCTTCTGAAATTTATTTTGTGCAATGTTCAATTAACGAGTTATGCTTTGTGAGAATATCAGAATTATATTGTATACATAACATATAATAAAACAAATTTAATTATTTATATGTTTCAGAAAGTTGTTTCTCTAATAGAGGCATATTGGAAGCATATTTCATATAAACAAATAAAATATGAGAGAGAGCGGACAAGAGGGGGAGGGAGGGAGAGGAGGGGGAGGGAGGGAGGAGAGAGAGCTGTGAAACACAGGTTAAGGCGATAAAAAAATACTCTCGTATTAACTCGAAACACGGAGAATTTGGATCGCATAGCTTCTAAATTGACTATATGAAGTTGCACGAGTTCACGTTCCCATGTACGCGGGAAAAAGTTGGCGCAACTTCCACTCAGGAGTTAGCTTAAACAGAAGTAGTCTTTAAACGGTTAAACGTTTAAAATACGATATAGGTTAAACGATTTTTACTTACTCTGACGTCACGGAGTTTAATAATCATGACAATATGCAACATAATGATATAAGGCTACGTTCCCAGGTAACATAGAAGAATGCAACTAGCATTCCACATTCCAGCAACTGAGAAAGCTACAATCGGTCTCCCTATATACGTTTCTCAGTGCTAGCAAGTAGTAATTAACAGTAACAAAGTAAGATCTTTGATAAGAAAATTTGTTTGTTCCTACAGTATCTAAATTGAGTCCAAATATTGTTTCTCGATTGCCTTAGTTATCTTATATTAGTAAAAATGTAGTTAACCTTTATTGTTTTCTACAGGTGTTAGAAATTATATACATACGGCTATCGGATTTATACATATACTTCTAATCGGAATAAAACATGAAACTCTAAAAAGTCATATACTGTAGGATGCATGTAGTGTACTTTGAGAGGGAAATTATTGATACACTTATCGTAGAAGAATTAAAGGAACTTTGTCATAAGCGGTGTCTACAATGAGATTTTAAGTCATAAGATTTAACATATCGACCAATCACAATAAAAATTACGGTTTTACTTTTAGAATGCTCGACTGTGATTGGTCGATATGTTAAGTCTTACGACTTAAAATCTCATTGTAGACACCGCGTTATACACACGAAGTAGAGAAATGGGTAGAGTCTTTGTTTACTTTACCGTGCACGAAAAATTTAAAAATATTATTCATCTACTGGTTGCGCTACCTACTCTTGCTACGTAGGGTTTGTGCTTTTTTTGTTATACATTTGATAATCTGTAGACAGTGTGTAACTTATGAACAATTAAAATACTACTGTGGACAAAAAGTTTGTCCACAGTAATATTTTACACAATTATTTTAAAACATTTAATTCTTAATTTTCAGGTACATTAACCGCATCTCTTTCAAAATATCTCCTTGCCCTACACACCTATTTCAATGATGTTTCCATTGCTAGAATTCTGCGACAGAAATATTAAAATCTCTATAATGATGACTGGGCATGATTTCTTTTTGTCAGGAAGTAAAAAAAATTACAGACCTAAATTAGAAACATGGAGGATGATTAAGGACAGTCGATGAATTTCATCCAATAAACTCTTTCTCTGCAATTCATGCATGTGCTTCGTTTTATTCCGACCAATTCACTCGCATTAAAATATGCATTACAAATCAATAACACACGATATAAACCTGCTACGTAGACATATTGCCAGTATTATGCATAGAAGAAATATAAAGAAAATTAAAAAGGGGCTATGAGCCAAGTTAGATTTTGGTACTACACGGAGAAAATTTTATATTAAAAATTACTATGTATGACAGTAGCCGTGGACCATTGCTGAAATTATAAAAATGTTTACTATATTATTATATTAATAATTATTAAACTCTTTTGTGAAAACATAGTAAAAATTTTTATAATTCCAGCATAGTCCACGGCTACTGCCATACATAGTAATTTTTAATATAAAATTTTCTCCGTGTAGGTTTAATGTTTTACACTACAATTAATAAGTCGATAGGAGAAACATTTTAATCCCCCTCCTCCTGATCGGAGTTGAATCATCCTCAGTGTCTAAATAAAGCGTAGAACATAATCTTCTAATTTTATGGACGCTGTTATACAGTTGCCGCTCGCTGTGATATTACATATAATCTATTTAAAAACTGGTTGTACAAATTATAGAGTCGTACTTTACGTCAAGATGTTAAAAACGATGCGATATTATTCTGTCATCAGAAAGTTGAAATGCTATGCGAGGTCAAGCTCAAATAGTCTGGAGGTAATGATTAAGCGCAAAACCTCATCGATAAATGAAACCATTTGGATGTGTAATCCTTTTTGTAGAAAATAGGAAAATGGTGAAAATTAATTCTGTAATTTTTGTTTGAACACAAATGCGATTGAACACAATACAAAGAGGTCAATGTTTTAATGTTATAGAAATAACTATTAAAAAAAGAAAAAATAGAAAGAAGAAATAAAAACTGCATCTACGAACTTTTTGTACACAGTAGTATACAGGGAGTATCAGACCACCTGTCCACCTCGATTTTTTCGAAAACGCGAGGTGACAAGAAGTTGGAGAGAAGTGTTAAGTCCCAATTCCTATCCGAAGAACTGAATAAAGGTATTTCCGTTTTCCGGAACTGACAGGAAGTAGTGGTCAACATTGAAATCCCAAATAGAAACGTATGTCATGTAGGGTGTCGTTGGATAGAGCTTGAAAAAAGAAACATCTTTTATTCGAACATAATCGCAATATCTCTAACCGTTGAGGAGAAACGATTGAAAAATTGAAAAGTGATAGTGTCAAAATTAGAGAGCCTCTAGGAAAAAAAGGTGCCAACGGGTTATGTGACCAGCCTTTCCGTGACTGACTGGCCTAAATGTATGGATTTTTGCATTGCGATGCCAATGTAGAACAGATGCGACACATTTGTCAGACAAAGATGTAAAATGTGTTTACGTCTTTGTCTGAGAAATACGTTCTTCATTGGCGTCGCATTGCAAAAATCCATACATTTTGGGCCAGCCAATCACAGAAAGGCTGGTCACGTGACTCATTGGCGCCTCTCACTCCTAGAGGCTCTCTAATTTCGACACTATCACTTTTCAATTTTCCAGTCGTTTCTCCTCAACGGTTAGAGATACTGCGATTATGTTTGAGTAAACAATGTTTCTTTTTTCAATGTTTCTTGTTTCTTTTTTCTATCCAACGACACCCTACATAACATACGTTTCTATTTGAGATTTCAAAGTTGACCCCGGTGACCACTACTTCCGGTCAGTTCCGGAAAACGGAAATACCTTTATTCGATTCTTCGGATAGGAATTGGGACTTAACATTTTTCTCCAACTTACTGTCACCTCGCGTTTTCGGAAAAATCGAGGTGGACGGGTGGTCTGATACACCCTGTATATCATGTACCTTATTTTGTTTTAAGAGGATAAACGTATACCAAACTTAAATATTGATAAATATAAGTTATACTAGAACTTATTGTAAAAATTAATCACTCATTGAACGCAACAATTTCTAAGAAGTTTAACTAGCGCTGTGAATAGAGAGAAACTTGCCTATTCGTGATAAATAGAGCCAATTGGGTGAGATTGCTAACATAATTTGTCAAAATCTGGCAAAATATGGAAATCTTTTTTTGTACACCCACCAAACTTCTCACAGTTCTATGGCTAACGTGATTGTCCAAAAGAATCCTGAGAACTCAAGTGCTTTCGAAGGTAATCGTCCGTTACATTTTCCGCGAACTTGAACGAATAAGTCACTCTTCTTGAGGCCCCGCATCTCTAAAAAACATACGTATAAGTTTCTAATCGATAAACAATAAGTCGCGCAGATTTGCAGCCGTTCATGGTTTCATAGTTCATGGTTTCGTCGAACATTTATCCGGTATTGTTTTATTAAAAATACGCGGCACGTAACCTCTTGAAAATAATGAAACTTTCCCGATGGCCTTAAACTTTTGCTATTTGTTTTGGCGGGTCTCTCGGGGTTTATCCCCGTGTATCTCGCGGCAATGTGATGCTTGAGATTTAAAGTTGAACGTGAAGGGAAAGCGAAACAAAAAAAATGAAAAAAAAAGAAAGAAGTAAAAGAGAAGCGATATTGTAAGCGGTGTGTACAATTTAAGTTTCACCGAAATAATAAGCGAAAAAGATCGTCCTTCTGTCACTAGTATTTATCAAAACATTTATCAATACAGATTACTTCTATTGCAATATCGTTATATTGAAAATCCTTCGCTTGCTCACGGTCGAGATCCGCGCGAGATTTTTTTATTCTCCCGCGAAGTGGGGGAGCAGCGGTTTAATAACCCAGCACGTAACTGAAAGTAACGATCTCTCCTTATAAAAAGTTACTGCGAGAGGGATAATGTGCCCCATGGGCACAACGCAGCGATGGAATTAAAGCCTCCCGCCGATCACCAATTGAAATCACCGTTAAAATTGTTTGCAAGAAGCGCCTCATGTTCCCCATTTCATGTTCCAACGTCGAAAATTAAAGCGTTATGCATTTTCATTAATTAATCTTACATTATTAAACACATATCTAATAGATAATTTTATCTGATGCGTAATATGTTTTAATCATTCGATTTGAATCAGATTTGAGCCTTTAAAACAACTTGACAGCAATGAATTTACTTTATATAAAAATATTTTTCTACGAAGATTATTAACGATTACGCTACTTTAAATAAAATTTTTGAAAATAATCGACCATTGCGACCATTCTTCTTTTGAATACAGTAATCAATCATAACTTTACAGTAGAATTTGAATATTCTATTTTGTGCCACTAATATAATTTGAAAAATTGCATCCCCTTTTTTAAATGCTAAGCTTTAAAATAAGAATTTAAAAAATAGCAGTATAGTAGATGAGCGTTTAGTATGCACGCTTCATAAACCTTGGGTTAATAATCTAAAGTTAAAGCATTAAAGCATAATGTCGCTCACGATGACAAAAAGTTATATAAAATGCACGCTAATGAATTAATAGATCTTGCTTCACTGCAGGATTCTAGGAAATCACTTTCTTCAATAAATGCGTCATTTATTCTTCATTATTCATTGAATAGTTTCTCATCAGAGTTAGTACCAAATTATATACAATAGTGTATATGCATTTGTGTAATCTCGTGTTTAATTATGTTAACCAATTTTGATTATAATCTCAAATCATTATTAATTATCATGGAACAAGGTTACCGCAAACGTGTGATAATAATATGTGATGTAATTGCGTAATGTGATGTAAAAACAATAATTTGACTTTAATATTTACTTTAAAGTTATACATATTTAAAAAACTTTAAAATGTTTTTCACTTTTATCTAGCATATTGTGCAATTGTGCTGTGAAACAAATTTTAAAGTTTTTTATTGTTCATACAACAAATTTTTTCATTAGATGTAAAACTTTGGCTGCGGTCCACTTGACGTTACAAATGCTTCGAAGCGTTCTTTTTCTTTGTTAAAAGGAAGGAGAAGAAGAACGCTTCGAAGCATTTGTAACGTCAAATGGACCGCAGCCTTTATATGGTATATTTAAAAATATGGTATATTTCACAAAATATTTTTAAATATTCCATTCTCTATGAACTAGATATTATTAAATATATTATAACTAAATATTTATTGTATATTCTTATTTTCCATTTTCTTATACGTTTCGTAATATTTTGTAACGTGCAGCTACACATTTTACTATTTGTTAAGTAAAACTTTTCATGCTTTTAACATATACTTACGATTTATATATCATTGAGAAAGAAGTTGTCGATATTGCTCGACACATTTGACGACATTATTCATGTCTGATATCTCGCTTTCAAATGTCGTTTCAGTATTTTTAAGATATATATTTATTCTGTGTTATATCGATTTTGTACAAGAAAGAAGCATCGATAAATCGTCGTTAAATTCTCACCTGAATTTTTCTTTACGCGAATTTTATTTTGCATAAAACAACTTAAGTATATATGATAAGACATATTACAAATTTTTATTATATACATGAGATAAGGAGGAATTATTTTTTCCAAAAAATGGAAGATATTTAATTTATAGATATATTAAACATCCAGATGTAATATTTTAGTTGCTTTTATAGAATACAGAAGATACGTAATATGTAGATATATGTATATAACATAGTTGTAATCTCTCGAATTTCCAGGCATACATATAATGAACAAGTCCATAATGTTCTGAAAGAACTCGCATATTTTTGTTTTCTATCGGTTAAGAACAAATTTATATATTTTTAATAAATCTGAATGCTTTTAACATATTATGTATTCAATATTGCATTATTATCGAATTATATTGTACATTTTTTACACAAAAATGTGATAAAATGTTGATATTTAAAAAATAAAAAATAAATAAATATCTCAAACTCTAGCTATATGGAATTTAGTTTGTCTGTATATATCGTTGTATTATTATTGTTACATAGCTAAAAAACATATTAAAGAATTTTTTTTACGCAAAATTCATTAATTTATCATATTCTGAAACATTTTCTTGTGGTTTTTGGTTTACAAAATCAAGATAATGTAAAAAAAATATCTTCAAATATCTTCTTGTCGACCTGTCTTGTACGAATTTACTAATATATTTGAAAAACTCGATCTTTCGGTGTCGATAATTCCTGCCTTCTTGCCATGAACATAAAAAACTTTATCAGCAGCCTGGTAACGGACAAGGTCGCGCTTGAAAAGAAAAAATTCTTTAACACAATTTTAAGAATATTTTCGGGCAACCGAGCGGATTGCAGGTCACCGAATGCACCTTCGTCTCTTCGGGTGAAAAACGGGTCAAGAAAGACTAGCAAGTTACATCAAAGGACACGAGCACAAAGCTAATATCTCGAATGCATATCGTGTTCATGCCTCCGGCAGAGCAAGCGGCAACGTTTCCAGGAAATCGCGAACGGAAATTTCATCGTCACGAAATGCGAACAATATTCTCAGACATTGCTACAGAACTGGAATAAGAGCCTTCGTATGCCAAAATGTGTGTACCTCGTGTGTTGTGTAATTAATTACACATTTCATAAATTTATAATCACGCACCGTCGTGAAGCGATCGCGGTAGGAAACCATGCAAATTCTTGAACAATTAATCAATGGTAATTAGTGCTTTGGCTCTGTAGTTCCAAACTTTGACACCCGATATTTCGACTTGAATTTCACATGGTAATTAGGAGGATCTGAGAGGATTCTACCTCTGAAGTTTAAATTACGATTTATTGATCGTTATCAAGAAGCTTTTGAAAATATTTAATTTTCTATTTCAACCAAGATATAATTATTACTTATATTGTTTTAGGCAAAGAGTTAGTAACTTGAATCAGGTTGTTATAGCTTTCGATATATTTCGCACTCCTTTCACATATTTACACCGATTTCTTTCTCGTACCTTTTCTATATTTTACGTTGGAAGTTGGCGCAACTCCAAGCTTCAGCTTTTACATTTAAACTTTTTACATCTGGAAGCTTTTTTACAAATTTCGTGGCATTTCAGCTCGGATGTCAGCTTTGAAGCTATCATTTTCCTCAACTTTCATCCGTGTGGAATAACGGCGAGGCCGCGAACGCGCGTGATCATTAATGGCGCAGTCTGTCAACAAAGGTCGCCGACCAGGCGGCTTCCTCATGAGTATCTTCTAACGAATTCACCCCGCCGATTATATCACCGCCCGCGGTAAGCGTCGGTTCTGAAAAATAGACGTTAAATCAAAGCAGTCGTTACGAGGCCGAACAAGGTTTAACGGTTGCCCGCTCAAAGCCTCGGCCGCCGCGTCGTAGGGATTCTCGTTAAGAGGCTTTCCGCTGGACTTTAACCACCCTCGCGCCACGATCGCCCCTGCACAAACATTTGTACGGGTGGGATATAGATTTTTTACTCGGTATCTTCTTTTACGGCGGCAATATAGATGACGGTCTTGTGGGAATCCGCGTGACATGGACGGATAACCACCTCGCTCTTCCTGCTTCCCTCTAACCATCAGGAAAAATAAAATTATTCCGACAAAATGACGCATCCAATGTAACGTAGCCACAAGCGTCATGCATGACCGGCAACATTCCGTATAGTTTTCATGGATGAAAAGTGATGCATACGGTGGAAAGTACTTTTTAGCCGTGTCTGTGGGCATCTTCAGCGCAGTGAAACGTTTGCACGCCAGGGTCGATAGGCAAAATAACGCGGATACGAAACACGACGTAGAAAAAAGTTCTTTGCGTCTGCAATATTTATTTCCAGTTCAAATATAATTATAAAAATACACAAATATAATTTGTAAAACTTTATGTGTGCATCAATTAACAACGTAAATCAACTTGTGAATACCACATGCATAATATTAAATTTAAGAAAATATGCAAATATAGTATGCACACACGAAAGAACGGTTTTGCTGAAGTATCTAAAAATTTGGCCAGATACAGATCTGAAAATAATTTTGTTAGACCAGCAAAAAAGGTAACTACGTGGGACGCTCAAACATTATGATAATATGCTACAAAAAGTTTTGATATTCCAGCAACTATTTTGGGCGTCCTACATAATTATTTTGATGGCCCAACAAAATTATTTTCAGATTTGTATCTGGCCAAATTTTTAGATATTTCAGCAAAACTATTCTTTTCGTGTAGTTGAGATATTTGCGATAATGTATCTCAATATTTATAATTGCATCATGTAAATATATTTTATTGTTAAATAATAAATAAAAATGGAAATTTTGCAATATCAAGAATTATGAAAATTTTATATTATGATAACTATATCAAGAATAAAATGAACTGTTATGTTTGTTTGTTTGAAAAATATGTTAATAATATCTTTTTGTTTGTGTAGAGTTAGTTGTAGAATTAGTAAGTTAAATGAAATTTAAAACAATGTAATCAATCAATATTCAAACATTGACATGAACTTATTTCTCTAAAGGAGAATTATTGATTTTTTTTAGTTTAATGTGTATATTTTTATAAATTTTTTATAGAAATTCTATATATTTCTGAATTTTTTAAATCGTTCTGAAATGCTACAAAATATGTTATAAATATTTTTGATTTACGGGTTTACTTGTACGCTGCTGGCTATTAATTACAGCTCATTTAGTAATTAAATTAAATTTTACTGCAGGCAGCGTTTTAAAAGTGAAATATGAAAGTAGGTGTGCGGCTCATATTCATGCGCAGGCGAGCTCATATTATAAGGAAGTTCGACTTTGTAAAGGCCATCGTGATTTAATGCCAATTTCTTGGTGCATCTAGCGGTGGTTAGTTATCCTCGAGGATAGTCGATGACCTCCGGCACCGAAAATTCGTTTTAGCATCCGTGATAAGTAACTGGATTCGTTACATTGCATAGAAAATAATTGATGATAGTGAATATAGGTGTATGATTATTGTTCTCGGTCATAATTAACATCATAAAAAACCTACATCGATATCCAAATATTGTTGATTGACTCGAGAGAGAGACACTTATCTGTCTGTAAAAGGGTACAGTTATATTAAGCTGAAATAAACTTAATAGGAAAACTCAAATACAATACAGCAATCACAGCGGAAATTACTTACTTAGATAAAAAGTGACAATTGTTTTCGTTCAAACAAATATTAAATTAACTGTATAAATTATATATTAATGCAACCGTAAATTTTATTAATGCACTAATAGTTATAATTATCGAATTAACTATTTATTTCTTGCATTAATGATATAGTTTATTCGATTAACCTGATACTTATAAATAAGACAAATTTAGTTTATTTAAATAATTTTTAAAAATAGTGTATAGTTTAATTATTTATTAAATATATTGTTATTGTAATACTATAGTTTAACACATAAATCTTTTTTATTCGCGAGTCAAGAAATCCGTGCATTTTTTTATTTACAGATCATCGAAAGTTTGATTGTGAGAATAATAATCAGTAATTAATTTGTTTCAGAATATCCAGCAGCAGTGACGGCGGAAATAGTCGATGTTAACATGAACTCGTTGGACGGCACGACGGGAAAGCCATTAGATGTCGATCTGCCACCAACCCTGCCGATGACCTTCGGCACGGAAAATTCAACATCGGTTTCAGCGCAATCAGGGTCCACAGCTCTGATGCCCTGTGTTGTCCACAATCTAGGAGAGGGCACGGTAAGAGCTTGTTGAAACATGTAATCCGTTGATTGACGCATGAGAATTTGGTATACAAATAAGCAGATGTGGACAATACTCCATTCTGTAATTGTCAATGAAATACAATTTATCGCACTATACATTATACATAAGGATACATTATTTTTCAAAAAGTAGCAAATTTTATTCGGTTATATACAAGGTTGGGAAAATTACTTTATGAAAGTAACTCGTTACAGTTACAAGTTATCGATTCTAAAAAGTAACTCGTTACTTTTATAAAGTAACTTTCCCAACCTTGGTTATATACACTGAGAAAAAAGTATTTAGTATTTATGACTATAATTGCATAGTAAAATAATTATGGTTAGGAGGTCCTTTTTTATTATCAATACTGTTAGTAATAATAACTATATTTTTGCATAGTTTTGCCAGTTATGTTTTGCCAATCATGGTTAAAACAATTATAAAAATATGTTTACAAATTTTCTAACAGTTTTCGTGATGGGAGGGTGTTGGGGGAAGGGAGAGAATCTAATAGATGCGTTAGCATTATTATTATTAAAATTTAATACTCGTAGAGGACCACAATCCGTATGGTTGATACGTAGTAATAAATAAAATACTAATCTATGGCCAGTCAAGTCGTCTTAATCTATTATATATAAAAATATAATTGGCGCTGAAAATAATTATAAATTATGGTAATTGCAACCATTCTTTTCTCTCAGTGTATAATATATTATATATAAAATGTAATTATTTAATCGAATAAAATATTTACATTTCTTTATTGTTCTTCTATATAGAAAAATAAGAATTCCTTAATTTTTCGTTTCATTAATGCTGCATGCGCTAATCGAACAATTAATAGTTTTCGGATATATAGAACATAACCATATGGTCACCAATATTCTATAATTAGCACAAACGAGCTTTCTCTGTAACTAGTATTATCATCGCGAAGCTATATTCATTAATTAGACCCGATTTTGTGATAATCAGTGTCATCGTACAATAGAAAATCGAATTCTCGTTTAAAACACGAATAATATGAACGTATTACGATAATCAATGAAAATAGATGAAATACTATCTATTAACTAGTAGCATTTAATTTGATATCGTTATTTGCAGATAGAATATCGTAATTTGCAGTAAAAATAAATTTGCGGCATGATAAATTTTAAATGCATTAACAATAAGAACGCTTTATTTTTCGCGTGAATTATTGATTTTTGCTTGAATATTAGGTTCTAAATTGCTTTCAACTCTCCCACCCTACGTGAAAATATTGCGAAAGTGCCAATCGTCAACTTCGATCGAATAGTTGGTACGATATCAGTAGCCAAGCGTCGTTCGACGATATCGGTGTAAAGTCGTGGCGACATAGAATCACAATTGGGTCAATAGTGGTGCAGGGGTAAATTCAACATTGATGTTAGGGCGAACGTTATTCTCCATGCTTTGCGCTCGATGTCAGATTGTCGTATACCGTTTAATATTTTTTTCTTGAAAGTTCCTGACGCCGCGTAATTAATGAAAGAATGTAATTCTGCTGTCAACGATATCAAAATTCCGTAAACTCTTTGAATAAAGTCTAAACCCGATAGATTGCTTCACCGCGCGCCATTGCACGTTCCTTTCTTAGTTGATCCCGAGACAAAGTAGCATTACGCTTATTTGCACCTTAATTAGGTATGCAGGACGAACCGGAGCAACGGCAACGTCCTTGCAAATCTACAAAGTAAAAGCATTAGTGTCGTCTAATTTCGGCATGACAAAATAACAGCGAGGATAAACGAGATTTCGTCGGTCCAAGAAATTTTCAACTTTACTGCTCCTCTTCACGAATCTTAATAGCAAAATGACAATTTTCTTTAGAATTAATGATAGCGCCAAATAACTTTGGCTGGTTTTGCAGATAAGAAAAACGCATGCAATGGACAATAGTTTCGTGGAGATATAGTTTACAGAAAATTAAACACACATTTATTGTACCGAGATGACATACACGTATATAAATTATGATTTTTGCTCTAATGCTAGAATATACATTTCCTGTCCTTATTCTTTCATATTGTTTTTTTACTGTTTTTTAAATTCAATTGTCTTTCCAATGGCGTACATTGTTTAAAGTTTATATTATTCCCATGGAGAATATTAGAAAATGTATATTATTTTCACAAATGGAAAAATAAAGTTAAACTGATAAAATATAAAATGTAACGTAATAAAATGTGATATCAACAATGTTAATGTATAGCATTAATTATATATCTAAAGACAAAAAGGCAATGAGAAGAGTGCAGCGCGGTAATTAGAGCGCGATTGTCATATATATACAGGGGCGTAGCCAGGATTTTATTTCGGGAAGGGGGGGAGATTTAAAAAAAATAAAATCACAGAACAACTCATAACTTTTTTAATTAAATAAGATAACAATATTCGTTCACAAGACATTTTCTTTAGACCTTAAAGGATTTACTATTTCATTTCTCTCTCGGCTTTCAACCTTTTATTTTCATATTTTCATATTTGGTTCCAAAATTTCGGAGGGGGATTTATTCCCTTAATCTCCCCCCTGGCTACGCCACTGTATATACATATATAGTATATTTAAGTAAATATTACAACGAACGTTTCGGCTGCATTTTGAGGCATATCTTCAGCGTATATCAATGAACAATTGGATGTTAACGCACACTGGTAAACCCAAAGTGAGTTTAATCTTCCGATTCCTATTTTAATTCACCATAAAAAAAAGATTTTTTTAAATTTTGACTTTCGACCTAATTAGTTACAATTTTACGCTCCTGACTTTATTCGACATGCCTACGGATTTTCAATTTTTAATTATTTCTGTAATTCCATTGTATTTTTGTACACGGCCAATCTAGGTGTTTATCCCGTAAACCTGATTTTAATCATCACCTGACGTTTCAACCATGGTGAATTAAAATAGGAATCGGAGGATTGAACTCACTTTGGGTTTACCAGTGTGCGTTAACATCCAATTGTTCATCGATATACGCTGAAGATGGCTCAAAATGCAGCCGAAACGTTCGTTGTAATATTTACTTAAATATACTATATATATATAAAAATTGCGCTCTAAAAACCGCGCTGCACTCTCATTACCTTTTTGTCTTTAGATCTGTTTAATATTGAGAAAAGCTTATATTATATTTTTTATTTAATTATATATCTTGCATTGTATTAATGTTTACTGACTAAATGAATTTTAACTGCTTTCTCAAATGTAGTTTATTTTTTCGCAATATTACATTTGTACAAATGAAAAGAATGCATTTTTTCAAGTTGCATTTAATATTAACCCTTCGAGGCCACACTGGATAGCGGCCACCCAGACAAAAATTCAGCACCGATATTTTTAAGATAGGCTTTATAATCAGTGTCCCTTTACCTAGAATCCCTAGTTTGAGTCCCTCTTTCGAAGATCCGTGCAGTAGAAAGGCTTTGAGCCATGTCAGTTATGTTTGGTAAACATTTGAAAATTATTATGGGTGTGACGTATTTTTTCCCTTAAAATAACACCATTTTTACATAATTTCCTAAATGGGCGCTACTTAATATTGAATCTTAAAAAAATACGAATTTTTAAATTAAAAAAGTCATTTTTACAAATTTTTTCCTTTTCCATTTTTTTAATAAAAAATTGGGAGCACATTTCGGGTTCTGCACCATACATAATTTTGAACAACACCCTTAAGATGTTTCATGAATTTTTACAACTTTATTGGTGCACATTAACTGGAATTATGAGACTTTGAATCCGTGGGTGGCGACCACTCAGTGTGGCCGGGACGTATTAAAAAAAGAGGTGTAGCCTCGGAGGGTTAAATATATCTGTTTGAAACATTCTGTACGCATAATATTTTGTATTGTACAATTCATATGCGTTAGGTACAACTTTGTATCTAAATCGAGTCGCTTATTTGGAAAGTTGTGTAAGTCCAGTTTTGAAACATCATGAATTTCAATGAGATGCGAATATGAACCGACACGCGACGTGCCGATCATAGCTGGATTTTCGGAACTGAAGTTATACCACCTCCAAAGTGGACTGGTACTCGGGATGTCGATATGCCATTAGAGAACACGCTGATATCCGCTATATAACGAGATGATAAAACATATGAGATGATAAAACAATCCGAACACATTTAGAAAGATTTAACACAGCACGCGCACCTTCGCAACATAAAATTCCGCGGTGTAATCTCGCTTTAGAAGAACGCAATTCGTGGCAAGAGAATTAATGCGGCGATTACAAGTTTAAAGCGCTGTTTAATTAATCCGATGTTTTCACAACTGCATTCGCGGTTTCTTACGCGCGGCAGCGTTGCGACTTTACGATGTACCTACGTAGCAGCAGCAGCCGCGCGAGAACTCTTTTGTCGGTTTGCGGTTAACGTTGTTATCAAGTTCGTTTTCTTTGTTTACACGATAACTTTGCCTGTGCGCGTATCAACGTGCGAAGTTTTTCTCACGAAGAGCGGCAACGTCGCAGATTTACGTGTCGCAGCCATGCACCAATGTCCAGAATGGAAAAATCCCCGCGCGCGGAAAATGCACGAATAATCGGAAAAGGTCTGTTAAAACACCAAAAGCACCGTCGTTGTTTCAGCGGATGGATGTCAGCGTAGCCTGTCATAACTTAATACAACTGGCATTTGCCCGCCGCAATGTTGCGCTGATTTAACATGCGACGCAAACACGGTGCAATACAATCAAATAGAGTTTAATGAACCGTTTAATGAACCTATTGCTTGTTCAACTTCATTTACTACTACTACACATGCGCGCGTCAAAGTTGGATAACGTGACGTAGAGTATTAATTATCAACTATATGTAAAATAGTCGGCAACTCATCGATTCATGAAAAATGATATGATAAAATTTTACAATATAAAGTTCACTGTTTAAAAAAATGTCCGCTTATAAAAAACAATTCTTTCATCTTACTAGCGCAGATTGTCATCTTTTTTGCACGATTTATTATATTAAAATATGGATATTTCTAAATGCAATTATAATTTTAAAACATAAACGATATTCTTATACATGAAATTTATTTAATAACAACCTTTTCACATAGTTCTACTTAATATGAATTTTATAAGATTCCCGTTTTCCTAGAAGGATGCCTTAAAAAATGGTGTCGCGCAGAAGAATGCAATCCCCCTTTCGTATACGACGTTTGACCATTTCCAGAATCTCAAGAATTTAATTAATTAATTTGCAATGTCCTCGCGGTCGGATCTTATTAGAAATAGTTCCTTTTGCTTCCTAGAGGAAGATGTAGTTACAGCTAGGCGCAAATTGCCGCGCGACCGAAATTCCAAACTGTAATATTGCATTAACGCAACGATAAATTTAAAGCGCCATTTAATTAATTCAATATTTGCGACGTTTCGGTCGAGCTATTATGTATTCCGCGGTATAATATAAGTGACGATGCTGTTACAAATAACGTGAAAAATATTCCTCTGCTCTTCTAATTCGAGATGTCAAAGTGAAGTTCTTTGAAACTCACGTACGTCGAGAAGATATCCAAGAAAAATACATTGGAGTGTATCACAAGTAAAGACAAATAACTGTTTCAGAACTGTGTTTACGTATTATCAGAATTTCTAACGTGAAAGAGATAAATCCGAGATATATTATTAAACGGAATTAAATAAGTTACTTTCCGTGTTTTCCACACATAATTATTAAGAGTGTGCACAAATCAATTTTGAAAAACTGAACATCGCTATCTTTTGACAACTTTAGTGATGGATATTTTCTTCTTGACACGACTTTACTCTTAAAGATAGAAGCACACTGTTGTCACATTCACATAAGCTCACGGTTCTTCACATTATATACTGCCGAACAAACGTGACACGATTGCAGAATGGTATCCTGAAATTGATATGAAAATGTAGGAAATTAGATGAACGCGTAATATGTAATTTACATATCAAACGACGAAGATTTAAGTGAAACATTTTACTGCTAGACGCGATATTGGCATCAGGTATAAATTGCGAGGCGCGTATTGCCCCAAAAAGTGATTGGAATCGTTCACGCGGCATCTCGTTTGTCAGTTATGCGGCCGTTCGCTATCGTTCTCGCTGTTCCTCGGGCGATGTTCCGGAAGTTATTACGGAATTATTACGCCCTTCCCACGAGCGCTCGAGAATAATTGGCGCGTTATAGGACAGAGGAGAGCAGGCGCGCGCGTGAGTCAAACGGACGCAGGTGGAAATCGATAGGGACGGCCTCGTCGAACGACTCGCTCGGTCGTTGTTATACCTACCCGGCTATCGTTGTCGGATACTACACGCGCGTCGTTTCGCGAACATATAAGATTTCATCGCCGCAAACTGGAGCGAACGAGATAGCCGGGCAACGCATCGAGGGAACGGCGAGTGCCACAAAGAGAGTCGAGAGATGGACCGTAATAATAAGGGTGCGCTTTTCCATTTCATCGAATTGATATTTCAGAGAAAATTAGATTTACATGGTAAACTCGCCGGTGGTCAGGACGGTGGCATTTACTGCTATACAACAGTGCGAGAACCTCGTGCATACGTTTACAGTCACGATAGACGTGAATTATGATGCGGCATATGGATAACAATGAAGATAATAAATGATCTACCGTACACAGGAAAGGATATTCCTGACACAACTAAAATTTTCCTCTTTCAATCGAATAATGCCATTGTCATACGATCGACAAAATCTTTCCGTTGAGTAAACAAAATTGTTTTGCGAGATATTTCGTTTAAGTAAAGACATTTTTTTATATTTATATGATAGTCCTAGATACCCTATACCTAATCAGAGTCTGGCCATGCGGTAGCAACTTTTGATTGGTCCGCCATTTCTTGTCAAAAGCAAGAGAAACAGAAAGAGAAAGAGATAGAAAAGAGACAGAGAAAGAGATAGGGAGAAAGAGAAAGCGATAGTGAACGTATATCTTTCTCTGTCGCAGGATTTTGACAAAATCGCCTTATGGCCAGACTTTGATTATAGGGTCTCTAGATATAGTCCGAACGAATTAAGATTCGTCACTAAAGATAAACGATAGACTTTCTATAAAACTTTATAAGACATTCAAGAGACATATTATAGGTAAACTTCAAAGAGATTCTAAATTAAATCTAAAAGCTTCTTTTGGAGTTGTTCTCTCAACGATGCTGTTAAGCCGTAATCAGACTAGCGATTGCCGATTGGATTGCGATTACGATTGGCGATTGGCGATTGGCGATTACTTTTCAACCAATCAGAGCAAAGCAGACACTGATTGGTTTGCTCCAATTGGTTGAAAAGTAATCCCCAATCGTAATCGCAATCCAATCGGCAATCGCTAGTCTGATTACGGCTTTTTAGGCGAACGCTGCGATATGAGCTGAACATTCTGCAATAAGATGAATATGAACTATGACGATGGTAAGAGTATGGCGGAATATCGATACTTTCAGTGGAGATTTAAATCCGCGTTAACGTGAAACTCGGACACGTCGAACTCGCCGTAAGTTGTAAGCTCGCATGGCCCGTTTGCGCACACTTGCTCCCTTCGCGTCATTTTTTTTCTGTTCGAGCGAACGGAAGTAACGATGTTACCATTCCGAGTGCTGGTAGGTTGCGGAAATACAATCACGGCTGAGCGAACTAGGTCGCACTACCAACCTTTTTATCCGTAATTTACAGCAATATTTGGAATTCGTTCAAGAGAGATGAACGCCCCGGCATAAATCTAATTATAACGGGGTCGGCTAGATTGCGGAGCTCCGCAATCCGGAGGCGTCCCGATATGAAAATACACGGACGCACGGTTCCTCCGTGTGTCGGCGATCTTAATGAAGTGCGATTGCGTGTATTCTCCGGCCGGATACAAAAGACGTCAAAAGATCGCCGGGACGATAAATCAAGCGGCGCCGGTAATTTATGAAATTCTGCGATTATAGCCGCGTCGAGGCTGGATCTGAGGATAAATGGAAGGGGGTGGTGGTTGTGCACCCACAGTCGCACGATCGAAAATGCTCTAATTGCTTACCAGAGTTTCTTGTGTGTTGATTAAATAATACGCGTTAGATACATTATAAGGCAAATTATTTATTCGAAATTTGATATTTTTCCTTTATTATTGAGATTTAGCTATAAATTGAATGGTATCTACTATGAAAGACATATCAAATGAGTTCTTATTTTAGATAGAAATATGCAAAATATTATTATTTAATTCATATATGTATGTTGAAGTATTTGAGAAATTTTTATATGCTTCGACATATTTTCTTTTCTGTATTTTGATATGCACTCGTAAAATAGCGCTCTATTATTATGAAATATTTTTCTTCGTTTTATATATCTGAATTTTTACAAAAATTCCATTTGTTAAAATATATTTTACTGTAAATTTATTTTATTAAAAATAAGAAGAAAAAAGTATCAATAAAAACTAATTGTTCTTTAAAAGAATAAAAATAAGTAAGAAAATTATAAAACTTGGAAAATAAATAAGAAAATATTGAAATATGTAAAATAAATTTAAACTTACAGCATAGGTTATTCTGTATGCAAGAGATGACCTATTTGACCTATTTGTTCCCATTTCGGGAAATGTTGAATATTGAATAGGAAGATATCTACCTGATTTTCATGATTGCAAAGGTTTAGTAGGCCAGTATACTTAGAATAAAAAATGTGTACCCTATTTCCTTTTTTTATTAAAAGTTATCACAAAAATTATTAAAACTTCCGTTAATTTTAAGGGTTTAAGTTACTTAAAAATTTTTAAAAGTCGATTTTTTTAACTTTCTGGAAGTTTGTGTGCGTGTATGCGTGTATGTGTATGTGCACATATTTGTCCTATTGTTATATTAGAAATTGCAATTAAATAATCAATTATAGATAATCTATTAGATTATATAATTGTAATAAGCAATATTTTTTTCAAAACTGCATTTTTCAACACGGTAGCTGTGATAACTAAAAAATTTTTAATTGAATTGTGTGAAATCTGGTAATTCTTTTCGTAATATTTTAATCCTACAAGTTTAAAAGCACACTATCCTGTTATTTCGGTAAACTTCCAAATTTTTTCACATGTAAATAACTATGAATATAAAAAATAAAAAAAATGAATTTTGTATTTTTACTATTCGAAGTCGAATTAATGCCACCATTTAATTTAGATTTTTTACAAATGTTATTTTAAATTATATTTTAATATCGACAACTTTAATATATTTCCGATTTTTTTATATAAGATGTTATAGTTATTTGTTAATATAATGTAAGTTTTTAACATTAAAACATTGGAATATTCATGTTTCTTTGCAAAAGATCATATTATTGCTTTCTTTTTTAACTGGTTATAGTGACTTTATCGTTTAACAAACTACACTTTTGTAAAATAAGATTAAGGAATTGAAGTCTAAGAAATAAACACATGCCAAATTTCGTTACAACGTGCACAAATAAATAATAAACAATGAAAACAACTAGTAAGAAAAGGAATAACGTGGATAAGAAATATATTAATATATCGAAATAATAAAAAACTTTATCATAATTTCTTTTCTAAAAATACGGATACTCCATTAATTTTACTGAATCTGTATAAAGCATCGCGTGTATTATTTGCAAAAAGCTGAAAATATTAAAAGACGAAACGCATATATGTCGATCCAAACGAGCGAAAGAAATGTATGAAACAATTATTCCAGCAATACATATGTGCTCTGCTCGACGCATTTGTGTGTGTGCAGCATCATCATTACGTCAAACATAATCTTTCTTCTCGTCGTTGTAACCGCGCTATATCGAAAGAGCGACCGATTTATAAAAAAAAATTCATCATATAACAACTCCATTTTCCCTTTTCATCTCTCGCTCGTTCCTCGTTCATTAATACCACGCTGGAGCACTGTCAAGATGCATGTGTACGTGGCGCCATTAAAATATTCAAATCAAAGCGAGCGCCGCGGCTTTTGTTGCGCGTATCTCTCCCTCTCTCCTTCCTCTCCCCCCCCCCTCTCTCTCTATTTCTCTCTATCGCGTGCGAAAAGTCGATTTTCATTTTGCTTCTCCGCGATCTCATGACTTTTCCCACAAGTAATCTCCGGAAGTGTTGCGACATCGTTGCGACGCGACGGCGAGGTGCGCGCTGTGTAACTTGTTATGCGATGTAGAGGTATTTTCGCGCTGGCGGGTGATTGACGGACGTGTGGAAAAAAAAAAGAAATAAAACGGCGAGGGACGATCGCGTTGCGCGGTTAAAACTCTTTGGGAATCGCTAACGATCTGTATCCCTGGTAATTGGGTTGCCGCGCGAGGAATCGTCTGCGCGTGAAAGCGACGCGGGGGCGTCGGGGCGTTGGCGCTGGATATGCCGTACCAAAGCTATCCAACCGTATCCGGATATCGCTCAATAAGCGTGAACCGCTTATGGCTCGGAGAGGTGCTCCGAGGTGGGTAGATAAACATGTATCGGTCCCGAAGGCATTCAATATTCGGTAGGTGCGAGCGCGCACACCTGCGCATCTATAAAGACGGTCGTCTCGAAAAATCGCGATGCGACCGATGCGATGGGGCATGGGAATAATGTGCGCGACTTCCGGAGAATTTTAACTCCATGTGGCGCATAGGGAGGAGGAAGCGCATTGGATGTGCGGCAGGTGCATCCTCCGTCGGGCAGATGAAATCGCGCGGCCGCGCGCGTTTTCACGTTATCTTTGTCGCACCATTTTCTCGGGAAGTTAAATAAAGGGTATTACCAACAAATTTGTACGATCGTCACGCTTGAGTTAACTTGACAGCATTATTTATTCATTTATTTATTTATGCGGCTATTTTAAAATCAGTCACTGTTGATGTTACATTTTAAACGAGCCTTATTGATATTACATTTTAAATATTAATGAACAAGATGCCTTTTATTATCTTTATTAATTTAGCGTGACTTTTTCATTAATTTTTAATACTTTTATTGTTTATTGTGCTTTACAAATATTAGCTAAAAATATAAATTTATATTTATAACGTAAATAAAAATTTTTTGTAAATATACCCGGAATTCCTCGCTCAATCAATATTTATGTTTCTGTTGTATCGCTTATTGAAATACATCACCAGTGTCTCCCACAGAACATAAATCGATGTCGCAGGTGACAGCCGGGTAATTTCTTTTATGGAGAGGTTTCCGGGGAGAGATGCAGGGCATCGTGGATTGTGAAGATGGACAACGGGAACTCGTGCCATGAACCGGAATCACGCGTGGGCCGTTTCGTTGCACATAAATTGTACATGCACGATCGATGCAGCCGATATACTTTCGGAGTAGTAAGACTCACCCGTCCCGCGCGTATGAGGCATGATGGCTACGAAAAATCGCGTCGGGAAAGCGTGACGGGGTCGGATGCTGGATATATTCGACGTGAATTTCTACTGCCACGCGACGAACATGTGTGGCATAACGTGAGAACTGACAAATACCGCGCGAGTGCAGTGGATTGCAGGATCTGCGAAATTCTGGCGGCGACCGACCTTCGGTCGGAGTAAGATCTGAAATAGCAGTAAATCGCAGTGCTATAAATCAATTTGCGCGTTTTGCGTTGCCAACGCCGCCATTATCGCGAGGTTTATTCCTCGAACGAAAATATATCGTTTATGTTTTCGCAATAGTAATTGTTGGAATGTTTCACGTAGGTAAAACGAAAAATATGTAGCTGATGTTTTATTTATTGCCGTATCTTTTTAATCGTTTTCTTTGTTATTGGCGAACTTGTTTACATCCATCTCATTTTTTTTTTATTATTAATAACAATTTATTAATAACACGTAATGAAATAAAAATAATGGAGATTGATAAAAAATTCGTGTGCTTTTTATAAATTGATGTAAGTGATCCATACAAATCACTTATATATTATTGTAAACGTATTGGCTTACATTAATCTGATATCATCGCAGGTAAATATGATACCGTTATTCATGTGTGAAATGCACACGATGCATTTTATACATAAATAATGCATTCAAATTTTACACCCCGAGGAAGCTCACACACGCGCGAAATTACAGTCGCATCCATCACCGCCGCCGTGTATCTCAAAATGCATCGGTATAATGGAAATGTTCGGAAATAAAATTCCAACGAATGCGTTAAAAAAAAGAGAAAGTGATACGCAAGGACAATGAAATATCAACGCGATGATTTCTCCGATACTGGGTCTTGGAGAGAGGGCCGCGGTGATTTTGCAATTCACGAGCCGTGGACGCGTCGGGACGTCTACATAAGTATTCGTCCGTTCCCCGTGTGCATTTGCATCCGTATCGCATACCAACAGATAAAGTTGTGCTTGCCCGCACGCATGCATACATCGCGGGTATTACACGAAAACTCGCGGACTGACCCGCGCACGCGAGAGAGAGAGGAGGAGATAAAGCACGGAAATACACAACGCACGAGCAGCAACCGCAAATCGCGCGTGCACGGTATATGGAAATAAAGCCGCGCGCGTAGATATAAATAAACGTAATAAATAAATAACGAATCACGTGGCAGGGGGGGGGAGTCTCCCCTGCACTCGCTAAATGCATTCAATCTGTGGCGTCGATTACTCGCTGATCACCGCGGGAGCGATCCGTGTCGGCGAAAACTGCATGGCGAAAAGAAAAAAAAAGGGAGTCCGCGAAAGGCGGATGGCCGATGCATGCATTCATTCAAAGGGACGCTTTTATTGGCATTGGCGAGCTCTGTAGGATCGATCCCCAAATTGATCGAGCGCCGCGCATTCGACGGAGCTCCCGGGACAATGAGTACGTAGTTAATCCATTTTTTCTTAACTGTCGACTTTTTGCCGATAGTGCGCGCCGGTCGTAATACCGTACGCGGCCCGTAGACGTCCGTCGATGCGGAAAATCGATGGCGTAGCCAACAAGAACGAAAAATGCAAATATAGCCGACTAGAATGCATATATGTTCTGTGTGCAGCGATATTAAGTATTTTGTGAAATACGCGTGTACGCACTTCGCGCGCGTGTATCTGCGTGTACACGCGTATTTACGTACGCGCGCCTATTGGGGTTTGCACATGCGTGCATTTCATACATCGAATGACGTAATGCATTTTAAAATGGTAACCGTGCGCTTTAATGTACAATACCATTTTTAATAATGGATTATGGCTTTTCATTTGCGTCTCTATTAATCATACTTACCAAATCGTAATTTACGCTTAATATTGCTAAATTTAATACGTTCCATAAATTGAGACATATTTGTGCTCATAAGCAATGCTTAATAACTTTTCAAGCGAAATGTTGTATAGAATGTGTTAATGTTCATATTTCATTCCTCTTCAATATATTTTTATTTCAAAGTTTTTCAGTGCGGAAAAATATAAAAATAAATAAAATACTGACCATGTACTGCAAGTCACCATTGGGATGTATTTTACCTTTTTTTTTAGCGTCTCACTGTAAAGGACGGTATTTGCATTTTCGAATTTTAAGTAAAACTATATAATACAGCACTGCAAGCACCAGTTGGCCAAAAAGTAGAACGGGTGCAGCATGAAATGCATAAATCATGGTGCAACGTGAATTAAGAGTGATCTGCAAAAAATAGTACTCTTGGATATGCAAACATATTATTTGCATCCAGTCAATGAGTCACAGGCTGCACACATACAAGAACAACACACATGTGCAATGGTCGAGAAGAAAAATTTATAACTCGACGAAATGCATATTTTATTGCAGCACGAGAGATAAGTGCACTTGGTTAAAAAAAGAATGCAGCGGAACGAAGGCGCTAATGAAAATTAATCTTAAATAAGAAAGTGTATTAAAAATGGCTGCAGAGTAAGGAGGAAAATTTACAAAGCGGAGCGTAATTATCGCCCATTTATATCGTCGATAAAATTGGTCCTTTAACGTTTAATGAAGTGTTACGTAACGCTGTTAAGTGAGACTGAACCTTATGTCTACCATCGACTATTATTTGAAGAGTACGGCACATTTTCATAGAAGTACATTCCACATACATTACGCTTCTTTATTCCCTGAGAAACTGCCTGAGGGAGAAATTACTCCAATACAAGGGAGGATTGGGGAGATACGGAAAAGTGTTATTATAGCCAAGCAGAGCGTTACAAGTACGATGTCTTGTATTTATTACACTACTTTGAGAATGGAGGGAAGAAAGTAACGAGCGCGGCGAGAGAGAAATTGATGCATGCCGTGACGGATAACGCAACTTTTAATTAATGATTTTATTATTTTGCACGCAACTACGCGGAACAAACAAAAATCATTTATATGTATAATTAATTGGAAATTGTCTGATATACCTCTTTTATAATATCGTCATGATTTACTAGATTTTTAACAACAATAATTAATTGCGCTTAATGGAATGTTAAATTGTAACAATATCATTGCGTAATGAATTACGGTATTGACATCATTACTAATTAATTCGTGAAGCAATAAACTAACAATTCCTGAATAAAATTATATTATAATAAGAGGTGAATTTTGGAAATAATTTTGAAATCAAAATTATTGTTATTATCAAATTATTATATATAACAACATTCAACTTTTTAAAACAGAGAGATTTATTCTTTTCTAATTTAGTTGGTAATTAATATTTAATTAGAAACAAAAATTTTAGTTTAAGAGTTTACAAATTGATGCTAAGATTTATACGATCAATTATATTTCTATTAATTTTATTTTTAAATAGAACCTTTAAATAGAAAATATTTTACAATTATATAATAATCTATAGTGATAAGTTTACAATAAATTTCTTTTTACTAATATTTTTATTACAATATTTATTAACTAGAGTTAGTTATTAGTAACTAGAGTTATAATTGGTCGTGCTTAAAAAGAAGTCTTCCATGAAATGCACGCTCGATTGGAAACCAATCGAATTTAAAGTCGGGTTAAGAAGAAGCGAGTCACCATTACTGTTAACAGCGCGCGCTAAATACGTTCCGCCGTTTCCGCCACCCATAAATGTGTATATTTATCACGATACTTCGGGAACAAAGGAGAGAATAGCTACGCTCCTGTATACACACCGGAACGGATTCCGTTAACCGGTGTGCGGTGGTACAAGCGGGTAGATCGATTTCAATTGGTTGATTGTGCTATGCATTCTCGGATTTCCTTCATGTGAACGACGAGTTAATTTATTTTATTCTCCGTAACTTTCCGGTCTTCCATCCAACGTATCGCGTTTGCTCGCTCAACGCATCATATACTTTCGTCGTGAAAGAATCAGATATGGATCGGCGAGAAATTATGTAACAAAGGATCCGGGTGTGCAGATAATTCCCTCCTCATGTATTCCCACTGTGCGATTATTTTTGGATCTATTGAAGATGCGTTCATCAAACGAATGGACGATGAAATCGATTACAGTGTGGGCGTGGTTATTTCAACCCCTTCGTGTTGTCGCTGCAACCTGCTCTGCATCTTTCCTTATATTTATCTCTCTGGTGAATTCCTTCGAAAATAAATAAATATCTGCTGTCCTATAACGGGAAAATATGTACCGTGACGGATGACATGATATTTGTTTTACAGCTTTCGCCCGAAAGGTCAGATCAGAAAAAGGAGGGGCGAAGCGAAAGAGAGAGATTGTATCTGGAAGCTGTAAAGTGCAAGGAGTATTTATCACTTCGCTAAAGCAGCTTAATGATCCGTGGGAGCTTCGTACCGAACGAAATCCTCCTGCGCGCGTAGCGTACTATCCTACTGTCTAAGAGACATTAACATGCCAAGCGCCACTTGCAGATAAAATATTTACGGAATGATAGAATGCTTTTAATCGAAAACTTTATAATAACGCTGTAAGAAATACTGTAATTGTTTGCAGGAAATACAAATATTTCTAGAGATGGCGTTAAAAAAGATTCGATAACAATATTCATTGTTTCTTTCAGAGATTATATAAAATTTAAAGCCACTGTAAAACGCTATTCATAGGCTATAGAATAAGGCGCCCTTGCCTCTTTTAACAGAACATCAATTATTCGTATCCTGATTATCCATAATGCCGATTAACTGAATTTCCTCAATTAAGGAATATGGAGATTTCACGGTCTTTGAGGCAAATTCCCTTTCATATCACTAATTTAAGCCCGATTGAATTTTTTTAGTAAAATATTCGGAAAATACTGCAGTCTAATCGTATCGTAATATATCTTTTCTATATGGATGTGAAGATTTGTAAATCTTTTTTATTCAACCTAATTATCCAGAGCAATTTTGGAACAATTTGATTATTCGCGTTCTATATTTATGTGAAAAGAAGATCTGTCTTTATATATACAAGATACTCTACGAAATTTCTTAAGGTGGGAAAGATTGAAAGTACCGTGTAATAAGCTCTGAAGGCGCTATCAATAATTCTTCCTTCAAGCGTGAATAAAATTGCAGCCG
The DNA here is from genome assembly GCA_003063835.1 of Aphaenogaster floridana. Taxonomy (NCBI): domain Eukaryota; kingdom Metazoa; phylum Arthropoda; class Insecta; order Hymenoptera; family Formicidae; genus Aphaenogaster; species Aphaenogaster floridana. Next base: position 137,186 of record NJRP01000305.1, read on the forward strand.
GTGGCTATGTAATACCCTTTTCGCGAGTGCATCGTAAGGCGGGCACGTTCGCGTTCGATATACGCTTTCCACGGAACGTGCATCACGTTTGACGCGTTAAGCGCGTCTCGATTACTTACTACATCATCGATTCATACCGTTGTCGTTGCCGGGATTTGCTGTAAGCTGCTTTAAATTTCCGCGACGACGCCCTGGCTGCATAACACCCCCGTCATTGAGCCTCACGGAGCCCCTCCCACCACCTTTCCTCTTCCCCGTTGATAATTGGTCGGAAATCGAATTTGCTGCTTAATGAATCTCCCATTACGCGCAATGCGCTATTAGCGCACTCGCATTTCGACGGCACGCCAGCGCGATGCGTTCTCCCCCGAAGCGTTACCCCAGTTTCAACGATCAGGTACAGAAAGTATGCGAGAATTCGCCGATGGCTATTCCCTCGATCTCTATTTATTCATCCCTTCCTCCTACCGTTCTGCATCAGCACCGCCTATTCTTTTTCCACCTCCTCTATTCTTCTGGCAACAGGGCCAATTCTGCTCGCGAGCTGTACAATCGTTCTCTTTCCTGCGGTTCTTCTAGTCGACTTTCAAACGGCGTACACCGTCCTTTCCTAACTTCCTCTATAAAAGGCTTCGCGAAGAAAATATCCGCAGACAGTGGGTAAACATTCAAAGCCTCATCTCGGAAATTGCGCGAAACTGTTCGGGGCATTGCCAGTTTAGCGTTGTGACGCTGGTTGATGTCGAGACGAAGAGAGATTGAAGAAGGGTAGTTTAGGAAATAAGGCGAATAAGGAAAAGGGGAACGGTCTAGAACGTAAAAGATCTTATCGCCGGAAAAAAAGTCTTCCTTTTTCCGGATTTCGCAGTCTATTGAAGCTGCTTGGAAACTATGTCGCGACAGTCGACCACCATCGAATCGCGTTTTTATATTTTAGTTAATGAATCGTGAAAGGAAAATAAATAATACAAATTTTATACAGAGATTCTATATGTATTTGCGCAATTTGTGATATTTTAAACATTCTTATTAAAATGATACGTTACGGTTTGTTTTTGAATGTTTGTAAATCGAGGAAATATCAAAGCGAGAAATATTTAATGCTAATTTCTGTGAATAATTATCACTTTTTAATTCACCTATATTATACCTTATGGAAATAAATTTAACGATAAATAAAAATAATTATACATTATATGGGAATTATTATAACATTAGAAAGCTTACAGATTTTGGTTTGAGTTGATAAGAAAAATTATGTTAATTGGATTTCTAAACTACATTTACGTTTTATGTTGTACATTTATAAATATTTATGAACATAAATATTACATTTTGTTAAATTTAAATGTATTACTTAGAATGTAAACAATGTATAAAGTGCATTGACAAGAACAAGAAATAGGTAGGTTAAGTACACATGAGAAAGAATAAGAATTCAGTAGCATGAACGCAAGAAACCATGAAACGATAGCGGGAAGGAGGCTGTAGAAAACAGGAAGAAAGGAAACATTCGTGTAAGAAATAATCGGTAGTAGAGAACAACATAAAATGTATCCAACGCGACATAGAAGAAATAGATATATTAAAAGGAAAGAAAGATAAACTTAAGTTAAAGTAACTAATTTACTGCATATAAATTTTTTCGACGTTGGAAAAAATTAGAGAGATATATCGTATATGTCTTATTACAATAGATGTTCTTTATTACAATAATAAATAAGTTGGAAAAAGTTTCAGCATGCTCAAGATGTTCAAAAGTAAACGGAAAATTTTATTTAGACTTTATTAAAAACCTTGGTACAGTCCATTGGCTGCTATACGAAGTGATTGGAGAGGTAGCATCTAAAATTGTTTGTGAAACCGGGACAAGAGATTCATCTTCAACGATAAGATCTCGCTGAGTCGAAGTTCATTACTGAATCCCGGATCTTCGTTAAATAGCTTGAATACCTTCTCCGTTTTGGTAGGAGAAAAAACGGTTTCATTCAAAAGAAGCCATTTAATTTGCCGAGCGTAATGATGTTTCTTCGATAGATTTTCCTCGGAAATTTACATGGTACATTATTGAATAGGAATGATTATCACAGAATGTGATCTAAACTATCAATAATTTAAAGTAAAGTTTGATTATGGTTAAAGGATTATGCAAAAGGCTTATCGTTTTTTTCATTACGCTTTGCATTAAATCAAGTTAAACAACTACACTTTTTTGAAAAAGAGATTGAAAATATTCTTCCTACATAAAAAAAGAATGTATCATAGCTTGTGGCGGCAATTTTGCTTAGATATTGCTGAAATTTTATTTTCGCTATTGGGAATAGAAATATAAATTGTTTTTCAAAACAATACGCTTTAACAATAATCATCCTTTTTAAATGAAAAAATAAAAATACTTTTTTACGATTTTTTATATTTTTATTTAATACTCAAAGTTTTTGTGGACATACTTGCAAATATCGTGTAATTGTTTTTCACATGATTGAATGTGCACGGATTCAATGTGAATAAAGTATAAATACACAATAGAGGTTGGCATACGTTGAACGAGCTGAACCCAATTAGTAATCTAAGCGAGTTAGTGACCGATATCTAACGCTTCTCGAACTGAATAGGGCAGTGTACAACAATACCACTATTCGCCATCCTGTTACGCGAAGCGACAGGGTTATGTCATCCCGACAATAACAATTTCTGTCATTTACATTAATACATCTCACAGGCGTCTTCCGACAATTTCGCAATCATTAACTAAGCGGTCCCTAAATACACGTCACTCAACCTCTACAACAGTGACTATCCATCGGGGTTCTACAATCGCAGTATGCGAACAGTTTTTTAAGTTCATAAATGTAAATTAATTTCCTCATTGTATGGTATTTTTAAAAGATGGTATATTTCTGATTCTGAATTCTAAATATATTTTATTTACAGTCTGTATGTTAAGATTATTTCTTTTTTTTTAATGAAAGAAGGAATGGCTTGTATTTACAAAACAATTTGAAAAAAGATTAAATAGGCCAATATAAACAAGCGAAACTAGATATAAATTGTAATAAAATATAATTGTTTAACAAATACATATATTTATTACAATTTACATCTATTCTCGTTCATTGGTCTATTTAATTCTCTTTCAAATTATTATATTTTTTAATCTACAAAATTACAAATTGAAAACAAATTGTTAAAATAGAAGTATATTTTACGAAATAATTGCAACTGCTTCAAATTATTTTCAAACGAAGGACGCTTTCTAACTGAGAGATGCAAAATGATATTTTTGAAATGAAATAAAACGATATTATCATATTAAATGTCTAAATGGAATAATATATCTAATTGTAAGTTGATTATATCTTTTAATTACTTCTTTATATTTTTAAAAGGAAATGCGAAAGGCCGTAGCCGGGTAAGCACGGCCAATCTGCCCCCGCAGGTATAGGGCTGAAATTTTTGTTGTAAGTTACTATTGATGGAACTTAAAATTTCCTAAAATATTAGTCTCGCAACTGCATGTGTTTAGGAGTAAAAAAGAAATAATGATATTTCGTAATACATTTTTTTCTCGTAAACGGTTCAATAAATCGCTTTTAAAAAAATATATGATGTGGGCACAATGTCGATACATGAAACAAAAAATTGGGGTCTAAATTCGAAAATAATAACATTAAAAAAAAATATTTTAACCTTTGAACATTTTTTTCAATATTATAGGCGCTTGGTACAACTACCATTTTTAAAAAAATAATATTTTTGGACAATAAACCACATCATATATTTTTTTTAAATCAATCAAAGGGGTAGACGATAGTTAAATTAATTAAAGTAATTTTTAATATTTTTTTTCTCACAAAGGATTTGATAAATCATTTTCGAAAAAAAGCGTATTGTAGATATAATTAAAGCACATTTAAAAAAAATTGAGATTAAACTTGAATAATAATAACATTGTAAAACAAATATTTTAGATTTTCACAATTTTTTTCGACATCATAGACTGTTGGTGCTTTCCATTTAGTGACACAAGTCGACACAAGTATCGTTCTGTCTTCGTTACTCATTGAATGCAAGAAAGAGATAAAACGACGTTTGTGTCGACTTGTGTCACTAAATGGAAAGCACCATGTTTCAACATATATCAGTTTTTTCCCAAATGTCTCTAGGTAGCAATCTACAATATATATATTTTTATAAATTGATCCGACAGGTAGATGATTGTTAAAATATTAAAGCAAGATATATATATATATTTAACATTAATATAATATACACTGTAAAAAAAGGATGTAATATTACTTCACTATTTATGATGGAAACTTACAAAATCACGTATTTTCACATGCTCTTAATTTAAGAGGTATTGCTGTGAATGTTCGAACGGGAGAAGAACTGTTGGTTGTTGTTCTCATATTGCAGCCATTGTTTATCATCTGTCTTATGGGCGATACCTATCTAAAATTCCAAGACCAGCAGAAAGCTTAAGTCGATTATTCCAAGCAGACGGCATGTCAATTGTTATCGATGAAGACAGTGATGACGACTAGATTCTTAATATTTTTACGGTGAAAAATCTTTCTTATTTAACTACACTGTAAAAAAAGTATGTAAAATTACAGGAACAAGTGTAAAAATTATATGTAAATAAGTATAAAAGTTACATTATTTATAACGGAAACGTAACAAAATCATGTGTGTATTTTTACAACAATTATTATTGTGAAAATACGTGATTTTGTAAGTTTCCATCATAAATAGTGAAGTAATCTTACATCCTTTTTTTACAGAGTATATTATATTAATGTTAAATATATATATATATATGTATATATCTTGCTTTAATATTTTAACAATCATCTACCTGTCGGATCAATTTATAAAAAAATATATATTGTAGATTGCTACCTAGAGACATTTGGGAAAAAACTGATATATGTTGAAACATGGTGCTTTCCATCTGTCTCTTATACACATCTAGATGTGTATAAGAGACAGCACACACACACACACACAAATATAAGAAAGCACTTATTCTTGATGAAAAACGGTTAGCTTCGCAGATGAATAAATTCTCAGGACAATGTGATGAAATAAACCACACGAAATAGTACATGTGGCTACGATATTTTACGTTCGATGTGCAGTACGATGGACACATATTTTCTTATTGTGACGGAACGACAACTGCGGTCAATTAATTTATATTTCAATCGTGCAGTGATATTGTATCAATGACATTTATTATGTCATAAAAAAATTAATAAATCCTATTCATCTAATATAAAAGTAAATAATAACAAAATTATAAATTATGATAAATATAAAATTATAATAATATTATGTTTCTAAACACATAATAAGAAAGTAATACAGCTATTTTAGGAATAATTTTTAATAATAACTTTTTTAATTATTATCGTTCTGAGATCTTCATATTAGACTTTCAGATATTAATATCAGTCCGTAACAGGTATGTGAAATCGCTTTTCTTTTAAGGTATGATCAAGTACATTTTATCTTTGCCCAAATATGTAATTGTTTTTGTGGGAAAAAAACAAATATATTTATTTATTAATATTATTTATTCAATTCGGGAGAAATGCAAAGAACTTGGGTTGCGGTTTCGTCATAACGAAATCTGTGATAATTGCGTACACACGATTATTAACAAAGTCGGGATTGTACGGGACTGATTGAAGCATTTCGATTAAAGCATCGCGGTATCCACTGCCCGGAGTTGGGCGGTGCGGCGACGGCGACGCGGCGCGTGCGATCGATGGAATTCAATTTTCCGCGAGAAAAAGTCCTTCAATCTCGCTTTAGCAGGTGCTTAGAACTTTACGGGGAATATAAAGGCATATATGGGCGGAGAGATCTTATCGTCACGGACAGACCTCTTCCTTTCCGATTTTGACGGTCAATCCTGTCTACGAGCGGCACCGTCGTTCAGGAAGCACCACGTTCACCGGATAATCCTCGCTGATAGCTCTTCTTGCGATGACACTGACCGTTTTTAGGCTTCGTACATCTTTCGGGAGAACGTGCGAAAACGGACATTGATTATTATGCTTCTTCTCGTTTTATGGTAACCACATCGCCGCGCTGCACAGTGGACAAATAATTCCAGAAGTGTTGGAATTGTTGGAAAAGAACCACGTAATTCAGATATTTTAAATAATATTAATTTTGATGAATATTGTGATTCTAATTAGATAAAAACATTCGGTAAATTTTTAATCCTTGTTTTTCGTTTATTGATTTTTTAAAATAATTATTATGTTTTTCTTATTATATACAAACTAATTAATAAAAAATATGATTAATTACAAATTTTAACAGTGGTAAACCTAAAAAACCAACAGAAACAATGATTTTGGTGCATTAATTAAATTCTCTTAAATACCACACTGTGCGCCGGTGATACCTTCAAAATATTTTTATCATATTAACAAGGTAGTAAAATCTTAAGAACGTCGTCATGCATTGTGTTCACAATATTTTTAATAGTAGATATCTAATAACATTCAATTTCTTAAAAGATTCAGTGTCTCTCCCGTGCGCTACTTAATGTAAATACAAGTCCTATTTTATTTTTGAATATCTCGAAATCACGGGATTTTGGAAAAAAAATGTTTCAGACAAAAGTTATATATGATCTGCAAAGGGACAAATAATGGTAAAATTAATTTTTTTAAAAGTCAGTTTTCTAAGATCACATAAAAGTTATCGCCATTTTTAAAAATATAGAATCATATAATTTTTTTGCATAATATGATTCCTGATGATAAACCATATGATTCCATTTTAAAAAATTACGATGACCTTATGTAATCTTAAAATTGATTTTTTCCAAAATTAATTTTACCATTATTTATCCTCCTGTAGACCATATAACTTTTGTCTGAAAGATTTTTCCTAAAATCTTGTGATTTTTAGATATTTGACTGTCAAAAATAAAACGGGACACCTGTATATGTTTATTTCTTTCGTGTAATTTATCAATTGTATATTTTTTCTGTATCATATATCATGTGTAATATATCAATTGTCTTTTACATTGCAATAATAAAAAAGATTAAACTTTTACGATACATAGTACAAATGTGATAAATTGTCAAAAGTACTCAATATTTTTTAAAATGTTCAATAACATTGTTTTCGTTTGTTTTAAAAGCTTCAGATGATGAATATCTATTTTGTCTATGTGTATGTCATGCATTATACACATTTTTTAAATTATTTGTTTAAAAAATTAATCATAATGTTCTATATTCTTAAGTGTGTGACTATGTTATTCAAATTATATAATCAAGATTACAATAGCATAATCTTCAACTTTTTAAAAAATATGACAAAAGGTAAAAAACTACGAATTTGTCTTCTAAAATTTCATTTGTATTTTTATACATTTTACATACGCTACCACCTAATTTCCTCGAGATTTCAAGAAGCGCATTCAGGTGGGAAATATACGTACGTATGAACCTCTCCCAGGTGCTTTTAATATTTATGTTCTTTGAGTCTGGCGTACTACTTCGGACTGAATTTAGGGTTTCTCGTAACCTTTCGGTCTTGTGCTTCTTCGCGAAGGGATTATTTGAAACCTTTTCATGCAGAACGGTTAGAATATACGATAAAGCTTGCAACAACATATACTCTATTAACGATGCTTTTCACGTTACACCATTTTGTAAAATACAGCTCTATTAAAATTACAGGCTAATGGATATCGACCATTCAGGTGACACATAAAATATTTTCTCGTTAAGATAAAAGATTCTGGCCTATTAGCGTGCAACACATAAATAACGGATTATTGCGGACGAATAAATCGGTTATTTGCTCTTAGACGTTACAAAAAGTGGCTCTGTAAATATTGGCAGTGTGCCAGTATTAAACTACATCTAATATACATGAATTATATTCTATATCAAGATTTTAAAAATGTAAATAATATGTAATTGTTGCAAAGTTTGCAATCATTGAATTTGCATTTATATCAACGTTATAAATGTATCTCTGATTTACAGTCAGATATAATACTCTCTTTATGAGATGAATAAAATATAAAATCAGGTATTTATATTTAATTTTTAATATAACACATATCTACATATATGTATTTTCGTTGTAAGAGTACATATAAATAAAAATGTATCTCTAATTGATACACATACAATAATTAATTTACAATAAGGGAAACAATACCGAGATGATAAAAGATAATAACGCGCAGGGGCCGAGAGATGCCGTCATTTGAAATAAGAGAGTTAATTACATTTGGTTTCCTCCGGTCGTTCTTCCACCCTATTTTCCAACATTCTGCATTGCAAGTTCCTCCAGAAAAATTTTTACCTTCATTTCCTATGCAAATTTCTCAGTACTTCTTCCAGTGTATATACATACGAATTCATTACAAATATTTCGTTCTACTATTTGCAAAATACTCTACGTTTACAGACGTTTCCTGTATGTTAAATATACAGAAGTGTTCCAGTTCGATAGAAACAAATTTGTCATGGGAATTTTCAGTGTTTACGGTCATTAGTTTTAATGTGATTTTTTTTCTACTTTTTTAACTCGGTCATTCCAAATTATTTTCGCTGTTTATACATCGCGGTCGAAAATGGATCTTGCCTAGGGTAGAGAATTACTTTAAATCTCTTTAGTGTCTGGCACGTTTAAATGCGCAATAAAGTTAACTAACTCGTGACGTGTGTCCTGTCTAGTGAACGACTCGTTCGCTCGGTTTTACAGACTGCAAACTTCCGTTCGGCGAAATGCGAAAATGGATACTGGCCAAGTCGTATGAACGTAAAATATTTTCTTGCGAAGATACGTCTTCTGATCGACTCCATAGGATATTTCTCTACGGTATATTTCTTCTGCGAGCAAATATCACATCGGTTTATGCTGCGTAGGAAGATGCGAACCGAACTATCGAACTAGAGCTAGAGTAGTGGAGAGAAAGACATGGAAGAATATTTCAGAAATAGATATTTTTTTGAGCTTTAATTTTTATATTTTATCTATTATATTATTATCTGTTGCGCAGCTATATGCTCACAACATTAAAACACATAAAATATATCAAAATATATGTAAAGTCAATTTATATGATGTCGCCGTATATATATATATATATATATATATATATATATATATATACCGAGAAGTATTTGCATTAGAAGTATATATATATATATATACTTTTCTAATGCAAATACTTCTCGATTTATAAATATCAAATGTTTTATGCATCACGGTTCTCTTCATTCGACACATATATTTTTCTCTATCGTAAGGGATGGTAGAGCGTGACAAAGGGGTAAGAAATATGTGGTTATCAAGGGGGATCTAAACGTCTTTGGTGTTCACGATCAATTCCGGTCACGAGCCCTACAATCATCTCGCAGCACAGTCGTCGGATTATTCTGGCTGACGGCGCTTCTTGGAGCTTTCAGGTGGTCCGAGTCGGGCGGAAGTACGTACGATAGTTACCGCACGTTATTGACGTGCCGCAGTTACTGACCGTCGCGTGCGTATATATATATTTGTCGCAGTTACTGGCCGTTGCAAGTTTTAGTTACTGTCCGTTATGAGCATACCTACTAATGCTTGTCGACATTGAATGGTTCATTGACGTCACAAACTTTATAATGCCTAATTTGGCGTAGGTAAGTAGGTATGCACCTCCCGTCCCGCATCTCGCGCGAGATGCCAGTAATTAGCCGCAGGGTGATGAAGACCAGGCAAATGGGGAATATTCATTGTTTAAGCTCCTAAGCTGATATCGCACGATAAAGTGACTGTGTTAGCGCGGAAGTGTGGATTTTACGGCAACGAAATAATTGATGCAAAGAAGCTTTAGGATGCAGGGGATTATGGATTCTGCAGGAAAAATGAAAGGTCTAAAAAATATGAAATGTATACATTATTTGTAAAAATACAGAGACGCACTTACAGATATAGCGACTTTTTACGAAAAAACGAAAATCCATTTATAAAAATGCTAGAAATATACAAAATATATGTTACGGTAATATGACGTATGAAGCTATTACCTTACCAAAATATTTATTAAAATAACAAATATGATATTTTAATACTGTTTTGTACAACAAATCTAGAAACTATGTTTGTATAAAAACAGTATCTGTAAATCGCATTTTTGTAAAAATATGAAAGTTTTATTTGCGTATAAATCTGCAATTCATATGCGAGAAAATAAGGAAGTTGTAAATTTTAAATTTATACATGCATTATGGTAACTATTATAATGTAACCGCGCTAAAATTTGCAAGTACTGGAATATTACTCGGCGTCGGCATAGAATAAAAGAAAAAAGGTTAAATTTATTATTATTTGTCATTTTTTACATACACATTTTTCCAAGGAACATAGGTACTAAATCTCGCGAAATATTTCAGGTACATGGGACATACGTACTTCTCTGTTTGCAGGCTTAATGTTTTCAAATAGCTGCGTATGCAGAATTAAGACACGAGCAATTAATGTAATAACGAGCACTGTGGACTGCGGAGCGAGCAGTAGTTACGCGCAGCAGTTACTGTTTGTATTCTACGGACGCGTATCAGTAGTTGCGGATCGCTATGTCGGACAGTAGTTTCTAACCGTTATGAACGGACAGTGATTACTGTTCATTATATACGGACAGTAGTCACCGACTGTTATGACTAACAATTGCGACAGGTGCGTTGGCAATCTGTATTCCAATTACCGTATCATATGAAAGCCATAGCAAAATACACAATTTTATCATCTAAAAGCGAATAAAGGTGATGAACATAACCATTCGCGTTAAATAACTAAAAATAATACAGAAGATTAATAATCGTAATGCATATATGTTTTACGTAATACATTCATTTTTTATATGGTCTATTTTGCTTCATTGCACTAAATTTTAAGCGGGCTTTTTGAACAGTGCAAAGTTAATTTTTTATCAATATACATATATGATTTTAATATGAACTTTATATTTGTAGTTTTTTAATTTTGTCGTTTTTCATTGTTGAAATATTTTATTTTACGATATTGTGAATTCAACACAATCTTTTTTGTTACTTATTATTATACGAAATAATTAATACAGATATTAAGATTCTATATAAATATTGAGATTATAAAGGCAAAGATTGTTATATGATTTGATTAGAATTCAATTTTTTAAGTGGGTAAGAACTGCCAGGTTATCAGAAGAAGCATTGATACAAGTGAAGTCCATCATTAAAAATAGCTTCTTCTCTGCTTTTGTAAATACGATTCGTGGATATTAAATCACATTTATTAATAAATTTTTTTGTTTGTTCGCAGGTGTCGTGGATCAAGCGGAAGAATGAACAGTTACACGAGTTATTGACCGTAGGACTGACGACATACGCCAACGACGAACGGTTTCAGGCAATTCATTTCCACCACAGCGAGGATTGGACGCTTCAAATAAAATACGTCCAACCGAGGGATGCCGGACTGTACGAGTGCCAAGTGTCCACTCATCCGCCCACGAGTATATTTCTACTCCTTGAGGTCGTCGGTAAGCATAAAGCTTCATCCCAAAGTTATATACTCATATATTTTTAACTTTTTATGATTATGAATGATTTGCATATATATATATATATATATATATATATATATATAAAACATCATGTTTATTATATTATTTTATAAAATGCTATATTACATGTCCATCTAATTTTGCACACTTGTGTTCAGTATACAGGGTGAAACATTTATAATGTTAATGACAAATATCTCATAAAATATACATCTCGTAAAATATGCCTTTATTATTATTAAATATTTTTGAATCAAAGAATAAATTATTTAACAAAATTATCTTTTTTATTCAGAAATCTTTTTAGTAATTTTATAGATGCGTATAAAAATATCATGAAACAAATTATCCGTCTTTAAAGTCAATTATCTCGAAAAATTTGCATTTTATCCAAAAAATGCTCCGAATAAAAAGTATTTACTTTTACTCCTACTTTCACATAAAATAATAAAAAATAGGGGTTTCCATTTAAAAAATAAAGCTGACCTTTGACCTATAGTAGCGCTATCTATAATAAAACTGATAGTGCCATCTTGTGTCCCCTTTGATACCAAACGAATCTTGTCTGAAACATTTTTTCATAGAATGCATATTTTACGAGATATTTGTCATTAACATTATAAATGCTTCATCCTGTGTCTATATAGTTCAAAATTTATTTAAATTTTCTTCATGCTACACTTTTGTGTATGAATTTGTATATATTATATTATGAGAATATATATAATCTATGCTTTCCTGTTATTTTATTTCTCGTATTTTATGCGCTTTTAAATGATGAAAGATGTGACAGATCGTAATGAACGGGTTACATTTAGACAGATAAATTATACTCTTTATTCAAGAAACCTTTAAAAAATATTTAGCTTGTAAATTGTAATATCTATATTTTCTTTTTGGAGTTCTTGATGCCATATTAGCAAAAAAATCCGTTAAGTAATATCTTGGAATTCCGTTTTTCAATATTTCCCCATACATTTTTCTTTCATCATCGCTTTTTTACGTATTTAACTCACGTATTATACGAGGTAAATATGTTCGCCGCGACGAACGCACAACGCGTGTGAAAATCTGCGAGAAAAACGCACAAGCTTTCCCGTGTGCAGCCATATGTACGTACTATAATATATCTTAGTTTTCTATGAAAAGAAGAGAGGTCGTGAAGAGACATCGTATACGGAAAATGCCGCAATGCCTTTGTCCATTTGCTGATAAGAGCATATCTATGAATATACGACGGAAATTCTCTTTTCCGTCGCTTGTAATGCCTACCTAGCGGTCTCGACAGTTCACGCACGTCTACACATTTTCTAGACATTCCACGCGTAGCTTGTCTATTTCGCCCTGAGTCGGCGACCACAATTTTTAAGTGTTTCCACACAAGCCGTCACCTAGCGACAAGCACTTTTATTTAGATTTTATTAAGCGGCAGGCGGGGAGAGATCGATAGCGTGAAAAATACTTTCCTGTTGTTGTGTCGCGGGAATTTCGCGAAATACGCTCTCGATGCAATGCGACCGACGCGACGCCCGCACTCGATGCACGCGCACCAGCCAGCCGCATATTTGCATTTAGATTCGGCTTTTTCCGGCGCGCATCTCTTATGCGCGAGGCTATCTAATTTCCTCGGGATTTCCCTGGCCTTTTTTCGACGTCGTATGCGTCGGTGCTACGCGGTTTCACCACCCTTTTCCTCAGGATGCTCTCGATATTTATGCTTTCGCAACACGCGCTGTTGAGTGTCACCCCTTTACCCAGTTTTTTTCTGCGATAGCATTCTGCACGCTAGCACGTGATTTGAGAAATTCTTTCAAGCAGTAATTTCCGAAGCAGTTACTACCGGCAAATTAAATTACAGCTTATCGCATTTTTTTATCATTAGCAATAGTTTATAAGTTTTTGATATTTATAGTATAAATATTTATAGTATAAATTTTATACTTACATTTAAATTTAACTATATTAAAATTTAATTATATATGTTAAAAATATAACATAGTATTATAAATTATCCTAAACGTTTGCAATATTTTAAAAATAGATGTTGAATTATATACTATCAAGTATTGAGATTTGATAGTATTAATATGTTTTGTTGTATATTGAAATAAAAACACAATTGAAAACGAAAGAGAGAGATTTTTCGTAATAAAACAGAAATATTTAATTATCTAAATCCAAATATTTTTTTCGCTATGTTCTAACAGCGTCTCCTGTATAAAGTTTTATATTATATGAACGTTAATAACCGTATCCGACCGTTGCCAACAGATATTGCCTGGAGCAAGCAATATTTCACAAAGTTAGTATGAAAATCTTTACGTGCGTGCAACGAAAACAAAATAAGCTCAAAACACAACTAGATTAAAAAGTCAAACGTGAACCTATCAATTCGTGCGGAATGTTTTATATGGCAATATCCTATCTTGAGTAAACATCAAAGTAAAAAAAATACTGTATATCAAATAGTGTAAAGCTTTTTTATTATAATTATAATACCTTTAAAAAAATAGATATCTTTCGTGCAAGGAAACACAGTATCCTCTCTCATTTTAATGAGTTCTGGATATAGATACAATCAAAATAAGAAACGCACGTATTTTTTTGTAAAGTTTTTTATGCATGTTAACGGAGTAAAACGTCCCCTTGAACAAAATTAATTTATATATTTTTAAGTATATATTGTTTTAAAATGGTAAGAAATATGTTTTGGACAAAAGTTTTATGGTTTCAAGGCGACTTAAAAGGTGTATTCAAATTTTTTAACAAGCCATTTCCTTATTGCCATTTCCATTGGCAATTCCTTACATTAAGGGTCTTAGTGAGTACATTTGTTTCACACTTAGTAAATATGGTTTTGAAGTAGTGTACTCCATTCCAAAAAGACTTGACAAATTTATAAAGAAAGGAAAAGATAAGATTGGTGTTAATAAGAGGACGAATGTCATTTATAAAATTAACTGTAATGATGTCTTACATAGGACAAACTAAGAGACATTTAGAAACTAGGGTCAAAGAGCACAAAAATGATATTAAGAAACATGATAGCAATCATTCTGTCGTAAGCAAACACCGTATATCGTTTAATCATGACTTCAATTGGTCCTCTCCTGTAATCTTACATGATGAAAAACACACAAGGAAGAGAGAGATTGCTGAAATGTTTTACATCAAAAAATATTCTGATAACATTAATTTGATGAGAGACACTGAGAATTTGAATCCTATTTATGATAGAGTTATAAATTGTACATAGCTTAATTTCATAACACAGCGATTAACGTTTCTTTTGTTTTTAATGCTGATAATAATTTTAGTGTTCAGTTGACTTTCAAAGTGTGATGACGTGTGCCACAATGTATCATGTCTCTCGTTCTCTTAATTTATTAATAATTTATAGTTTTAACTTCTGACTACGAATGAAACGCAATTTCACATTGTTTTTTCATTTAGTGCTCTGGCCTAAAGAACTAACAAATTATGACATACAAAATATGTAAGAGATCTTTACAGACACTTCAATTTTTGTCTTCTTAACATACACTAATTAAATGTTTCTATCTCAGTTTTTAGATTGATTGGTTTCCGGGAAGAAATTCATGATAGGATATTTTGTTTGTCACATCTTATATTCTTATGACTTAGGTAATATTCATTTAAAAAAAAATTTTTTTTATTAATTTCCTTTCTTTTACATTTGACTATCATATCTATGTGATTCGGTTTCTTCTTTGCTTCGTTAACCTTCATTTATATTATTTATATTTTATTATTTATTATCTATATTATTCTTTGTCTTTTCCGTATTTAATTGACATTTCCTATATATAATTAGCTTTTTAATGTATAGCTTGTAACACGACATATTTATTTATTGCAATTTATATCCAAACCGTTACAGATTATTTTTATACTTGATAAGGACCAAAACCTATGGTCGAAACGTCGTAAATTAACAATAAATTTGGCCAGTTGGGTCGTTCAACACAAACACTTAGTTTTTTTAACAAGGTTATATTATTCAAAATATCTACAACATCCACTGTTGTTTTTGAGAATTAAAATAATTTTTTATAACAAAATTAGAGTTTATTTATAAAGGAAAAAAATCCCAGTTATGTGTAAAAAATCCTCAAAAATGGATAGTAGGATATTTTGAAATATATATCTTTGGAAAATTTGAATGCACTGTTATAAAATTTAAATGCACTGTGTTATAAAATGTTTTTGAAACTATACATTTTTTTTGTTTGAAATATGCTTTCATATCTCTGTTACCGTTTTAACGCAAAAATGGAATATTTTATCACTTTAATGTAAGAGCACTTGTATTCACTCAAAATAGAGTGTCTCTTACTTTGAGTACTTATAAAAAAATGGAGTGTCTCGTAATTTTTTTTTATATTATGCTATAACATATTCAAGCTCATCAAAATCGGAGAGGAACATTTATGGGTACGTGTGTTTTCTTGTAAGTTTTCTTTTGAAAGGATTTTAAACTATTTCTTAAAAATTACATAGGATTTTTCTGTCCCTTTTTTACAGTCGATAATGTATTTGATAATTACGGGAACGCAATTAATATTATTTTTTGGTAAATTAAACATGATTAATATCACATTTTATAAATATCAATTTTGTGAACCATTTTTACATATTTTTAGCTAATATTAATTTTCATTATCAAGTGTAATACTATATGCTTATGATATCTTTTTCTACAAGATATTGTAAAATTATTCAGTAGGTTGCCCGCTATAATGCATTTATCTACGTAATTTTCTCGAGCTTTTGTTTTTGCTCTTGTTATTCCTTACCGAATTACATTTACATGTATGTGTACCTTTTCTACTGCTTCTCTTTCATATTTATGTACCCTCGTCCGAAATACATTGGATACATTTCTGCCCCTACACGCGTTTTTTCTATTATCCTTAACATCTCGAAGGAAGAGGGTGAAAACAATTTAAGAAATTGAATCAAACTTTATATTGATCGAACCGCCATGTTACATTAATATACCAGCGTAACGCAAATATTTGTGATAAAAAAGAAAACTCGGTTTGATCTAATTTTCAAATTACAATATCATATGAAAAACATTTTGTATTTTTTTTTCGATAAACCTTACTTGAATATCAGCTAATTACTCAAAATCGATTAACTTCTTCGTTGGTTGTTAAAAGAGATGTTTATAAATAAAAAAGTACAATAATGTAATTTATATAATACATGATCCAAATTGTGCTAAATATATCTTTTTATACGTGTAATAATAAATTAAATAACATCTCTCAATATATTTTCATAGGACGAATCTCTTGCGCTCTGATTATGCTTTCCTGTTTATGTACGGGAGTTAATTTATGCCAAGTTGTTTATAATGTGTACTCTAATTCCTGACAGTCCATATTTTATGTATGCAGTACCGTAATTTTCTCGAGATGTTGGCCTGTGTTTTTGCCTCTGAAGCATCTTGGCGCGCTACACGTAACTAAAGTCTTTTCTTACGTGCCTTTAATATTTATATTTTTCCCCGAAGTGCTCTCGTCTATAGAATTTAGGGTATTTTCTCATTATTAATCTTTCAATCGCATTAAAGCACCAAAAAACGTAAAATGTCTTGATAAATTATCTATTGCCGAGTATTATAATGTTTGAGGAAATTACCAGAAGCATTTTATCAGAAACAACCTTGCGTTTTCATTATTTGGGTTCTCAAGAGATTTGAACGTAATATTATAAAATAAATTTCTACTATTTCAATCAGGGACCCGGACCAAAAAGATATTCCAGTTATATTTATGGTGTAATAAGATATCAAATAATTATTCCTGTTTCGGTTTCAGTTTTTTGGTCAATGAAAAAAACTGAAACTATTTAAATTACGATTTTTTCGGTTACGATTATGGTTTTCCCAAAAAATCTTTTTTTATATTTTAATTATTTTATCAAACTAGAATTTATTTAGAGGATAGGAACAAAAGCAAGCGTAGTAGGTAATAATTAATGTAAAAAAACGGTATTGTTATATTTTCAGTAGGCTAGTCATAGGATCTCGATATATA
Source organism: Aphaenogaster floridana (assembly GCA_003063835.1). Classification (NCBI taxonomy): domain Eukaryota; kingdom Metazoa; phylum Arthropoda; class Insecta; order Hymenoptera; family Formicidae; genus Aphaenogaster; species Aphaenogaster floridana. Next base: position 154,835 of record NJRP01000305.1, read on the forward strand.
TTTTTGTATAATTGAAATTGTAAACTCTTTCAAAGTCGAAAGGCAGAAAATAAAAAGTTATCTATCTATTATTTTATTAAACTATTAATATTTTATCTGCTATTGTATTTCCATTCTTTGTGTGTGTGTCGGAGGAAAAGAGAGAATAAAATATTTATTTTTCTTTGAAATACAATATATTTGAAATAATACGTATTTCTTTTTATATATTTTTTTAAATACTCGACGATGTCCGTTTATTTATCAAAATTGGCACATTTTTAATTAAACATTTTTTTTCCATTATTCTTGATATTTTTGAATACATTTTCTGAATTATTTAAATTTGACAGTCTTTTTTCTCTTTTATGATTTCTCTTTTGTGATTTTTTAAAACTTTTAAATAATAAAAATTGATAGAAAAAATAATTTTAGTAATGTTTCAAAGCAATCAAATAAAATAATTAATGAAAATAATTTGTTAAGTAAATCACATTTTTCAAGCTGTAAGCTTTTTAAATTCTTTTTTTTTTATATATAAAACTTTATATAAAATGACACAAATTTTACATGAGACTTTTATATAAAATAACATTTATAAGATTATATGTAATTTATGAAAGAATTTCTTTCTTATTAATTATTATTTGATGCGATTTATTTAGTAATTCGACACTTGCTGCGTGTAACGACTATTATAATTCATAAAAATGGAACATATATACAGAGGCGCACACACACACACACACACACACACACACACACACGCGCGCGCGCGCGCGCGCGCGCGCACACAACACAGGATATATATATATATATAAATAGATAAAACATTTAAAATATTAAAAATAAAAAAAACGGAAATAATTTTATATCGATCCGTTTATGAGATTCTGGTGTTCTAAACTTTGTACAATTTCAGTATGGTTTTACGGTTTTTGTATAATTAAAGAAAGGTTATGGAACGGATATCGGTTCTGGTTTCAATACGTTCCAGGTCCCTGACTCCAAATACTAGACGTTTGTTCAATAGCTCCAAAGCCAACTGATGTGACCTTGATTGAGTTTAAAATTTTTATTACAGCACATTCTTAATATAATTACAAACATATAAAATGGAAAATATCAATTATGTATATATTTTTAATAAAATTCTATTAAATCTTGCAACTTAATATTTTCATTTGCATTTAATATCTCTCTTCTCTGTTGTTGAATCGATTATTGTTTTACGCATGTTGGACGAGCTATTATTATTTGAATTGTTTTGCAAATTAAAATAATTTCGTAGCGGCAGAATACCTTGTCGTCTTTGTAATCACTAAAAATATCTGTATACAATATCATGCTTTAAGTAGTTATATGCAAACATAATAACCTTCGAAGTTTAATTTTCGGGGACGTGCGGTCTCATGAAGAAAATTGTAATAAATTTATCGAAATGCCTATATATCGGCGCGCAAGTGAATGGAAAAGATCCAATTGAGGTACCAAGAATGAGAACTCGGAGGGAAAGGTGAATTTAATGAAGGTGGCGAGTTGGAAGGAATCCGGTATAACTTTAGAATCAATATGATCGTGATATTGTCTTTGAAATGAAGATAGTTTTAAACTCGGCCTTAATGAGCTCCCATTAAAATACAATCGGCGCGAGGAGCGAGATGCGCGCTCGCGCTCGTTCTCGTCCATTTGTTCTAACTCTGAGCGTATTTCGATCTTAACAGGATCATCTCGGTTCTCCTCTCTCGGCGGGAGCCACCCCGACTTTGATCATCCGATAACGGTACATCGTCCTTAAGCTCACAATAACTGGCGCGCGAGTGCGCGCGATATTATGTTCCGCGGCACTTTATAAGCTGCCCAATTCTCCGCGTGTAACATCTCGAATTTCTAATTTACACGGGCTCTCAGTTTCCCATTTAATTACGGACGGCGTGTAGTACGTCCGATAAGTCACGAATGATATTCTCGAGCGCATCGCAGCGCCGCGCAGCGTCGACGTGTCCTTCTTATTAAACGGCGCAACGCTTTTCGCGAGAGACTTTGAATTATTAACCCTCAACGGGCCGATAATGTTTCTCGCGTGATGTAGTCTACGCCATGTCGCGCGATATTTATGTCGGTTTTATTATGCTTTTATGCGCGCCATGATGGGATAGCAACACCGCTGTGCTCGCATTAACGCTCTGCGTTGGGATTTTGTTACGCATTACGGAGAAAATGACACGGGCATACCCGAAACCGACAGAAATAATAGAGAGCGAATTCCTTGGATAATTTTACGACAATACAAATTGTCAATTAACGTAAATCACAAACAAGTTTGATCCGAAAAAAGTTATAATTTTTGTTCGTGTATACTTGTAAGATAAATATAAATATAAAATTATGAATATATAAAATTAAAGTAACTAAGTATTATATATATATATATATCAATCTTACTAATTTTTCTTTTTAAAAATAATATTTTACAAAAGTATTGTAAAAAAGTAAATATATATATCAATATAGACACAAAAACTTGTTCAAATGAGAAAAATATTTCTTTTCAAAAAATTAAATCTTAATACAAACCTAGATGATTCATTTTTTAATCATTAAATGAAGAAAACGTTAGTAAAGATCGAAATTAGTTTCGAGACTGAAGAATTAATGAAATGCCCGAAGGGCATTCATTAATTAATGAAATGTCCAATTGAAAAACGTTAAAAATGCATAAAAAGTGTTAAATAGTATTATCGCATATCTGTACGTTCGTATTGATTTTCTATAATTTTCTATAAACGATCCAATTTTTATTTATTTAATTTTAATTAATTTTATATTTATTTATTCTGTCTGAATACGCTGGCCGAGAGATGCGTTATTTTAATAAATATCTCTAGTCATCTTTTTTTAACTTTACAGAGCAATACTTTAGCATCTTTTGAAATAAGTTTATTTTTTATTGGTAACCAAGAAGGATTTTGAAAGTCGAGTTTTTTTAAGAGCGAGAAGTGATTAAAGTGTGCAAAGGGTTCAATTCAAGGGAAAGCGGTAAAAGTCTAATTATATCATTGCATAAACATTCGTGTTTGTAAGCTCGTATTGACCTTGATTTAATTTTTTAAAAACTAGCTAATTTTATTATTCATTTGATGTGAATTTTATTCATATATATATTTTTTATATTATTTATTTCGTTTTGTCAATTAGGTGGTATTTTCAAATTCTATTTATCAATTTTTCAAATATAAAGTTGAATGGTATCACAAGGAGTGAGGATCCATCATGTTAACATATTCTGTATCATTTACGATTTGAGTCATGAAAATCAAAATCTTTCGTCACTACGGAAGCAAGGGATTTATAAACAGTAAGAGAGAAAAATCCTTCGTGAACCCGCAGCAGATCCATGTCGTACTTTTCAGATATGACATCGGGATCCTTTGTCGCGACAAAGTCCGGGGGTGGCCTGCGTAAATGCTGGGTAAAGGCTGTCAAAAAATTGTTCAGGCAAGCGTCGGACAAGGACACGCTCTAGCGATTCGAAACTGCGACAGCTCCCACAGGAATCGATGCCCATTCACTCCGGGGAGCCCTCAGACCGCGTGCAAACGTTTCGAATCACATCTCGACTATCGTTCGCGGCCGCTCGGCCGTGACAGTAGTCGGCTAGTAGTAAAAGCGTATCTGGACTGGCTGGTGCGGGTGTCGGCGGCGTGTTTACAGTGTTCCCCTTCACACACCTGATCCTATAATACCCCGCCGCCGACGCGCGGCGTGTCAGGTCGCGTCGAGTGAAAGGGTGAAACGCGCCCGGGCGTGAGCGGACTTAAAATTTGCGGAGCCCCTCGTGCGAGATACCGCAGAACGTGAGTCTGCCCGACAGTATTTCTCAAAGTCAGGATCAGAAACTCCTTCAAAATTCTCCTACGTCACGTGAAATTCAGCCAATGCTTATTACAAATGATCCTTCCGACCATATCACATGATATTGTTATTATTCAAAGCAATAGGAAGTTTCATAGAGTTGTAATATAAGCAATAAAATCATAGTTTGTATATTAATATAGCAAGATTGAATAAAGAATTGAAATACAAACGTCAAAATAAAAAATATTATAACTGTATACTATAGAATATAATATGTGAGGTGATCAATATGTCCAGGGATTTTTTGTGTATGCGTCAATTTCAAAATCCCAATCTTTTTTTTCCTATTGTTCTACATAAAAGTAATAGAACCAGATTTATCACTGATAAAAAGAGATACGCCATTCTCTCTATGTGATATACCAATAATATAAAAATGCCAACAAAACTAGTGTTTTCAAAAATCAATCAATAGCTTGAAATGTTTGACATCTAATACGGAGTGTTTTGCAAAAATAGATAACCAGCAGCAGACGTAAATTTTTTTCCAAAATGTACAGCTGTCAAAACATCAAGCTCATATCACGTATTTGTAATCACTTTGAAACGCTACATTCAAATCGTGAATTTATCAATCCAATGTTTCCGTTCGATTTAAATATTTTGAGAGCTCTGTGTCATATGCTACTCAGTGCTATCGACTTACAAATCAATATAGACAGTCCAGAGGAAAGAATAAACGGTTTCAATTTACGATGAAACCTGTTAAAATTCCATGGAAGCACAACAATTGGTAACGGAAAGATATCAAAAAAAGATTATTCTTTCACATGATTGATTCCATTCTCGATTGATTAGCGATACATGGCGATAATCCGTGACAGTATAAGGTATTATCGATACACATATACGATTTTCAATCTTTTCGTTAATATGTATTATTTCAATCAATTCGTTAATATGTATTATTTTCATTTAAATAGCTTTATTAAGTTCAAATAAAATAAACAGCTTTTAAATGGTAATAGAATGTATTAAATTTCTATGACTAAGCGTAAATGAATATTGGATATCGATTGTTTATCAAACTAATAATCTCTTCGAGGTGATTGTTCTAGGAAATAGTGTTACACTGAATGGCGACTGATAAAGTAATTAAGGCCAGTAAAGCTGATTATGAAAATCATAATAATACTCTTTGGCGTAGTTGTTTTATGCAGTTTGAAATAGCAGTAACTGTCATTCTGCGCGTTAAGTCGCCGATAAATTAGGATTTCCATGAATAGTAATATTAATCGCATGTGACAACTATTCTACGGAAAAAAAGTGCTCTGTGGGGCATACTGTTCCAAGGAACACCGTCTAATTGAATACTTAATTAATAGACAATTTACTCAATGAGGTGAATTGTTCGAGAAATTAATTACCTCGAGAGAGTTGCTCTTACCGGGTAATTAATCACGGTGGTAAACGCATTTCGTTGACTCACAATATCCAATAAAAACTCTTCTTAGATCTATGAAATTTTTAATTTCTTTCAACGTCTTCGACAATAAGTAGCAGATATAGATTCTTTTGCCATATTCAACAGCTAAAAGCTTGCTATTAATATAAAAAATCAATATTTTTGTTTTCAAAATGTTAGACATCGAAACCGTAACTGACATCCTTATGACTGATATCCGAGTGCCATAAATACAATTGATGCTCATGCTAATGGAAACAGCAATATGCGGATCTGCTACTCTAGATGAAAGGTTAATTATACAATCGGACTGCTTTCATACAAATACTGTTTACAAACACGTACACATGTATATTCCACGTGTTAATTATAATTCTGATATTATTGGATAAAACATCCTATCATCATTTCCGATAAATCACACCGTTATGGCAATTACATCAATTGTCTACTACGCAAATCTCATAGACCAAATATCATTGGAGTTTCTATCAGAGAAGTATTCCATTACAATTTACAGTTATTAGCAAATTACGACATACTCAGTCATAATGATTGCTAAATTATGAGGATGTTCATGAGCAGTTATATTGAGAAGTTAGTAAAGTAAAAAATTATGAATGGTGTAGCTAAATTAAAAAAAAGAAATGGATAAAAGTTATTGTTTGTTACTTCGGCACAGCTCATTAAAAAGAACATTAAGGCTTGTTAAAAAGCATATTTCGTTTAAAGGATAGCTATAGTGTCAGTAAGATTTCAAATAAATTATATTACTTTTTATATGAGAAGAATATGCCCTTTATATATATATATATATATATATATATATATATATAGATGTAAAGGAGAAACGGAATAAGAACTTTGCGCTGAAGATGGCCCGAAGAGGAGCCAAAACGTTTAAACATTTATATCTTTTTTAATTTGCGAATTCAAATTTATTAATTCATGTAATTTTAACTGAGAATTACATAATACTTTGTGCTCCTAGATCTACACTGACTCTCATTAGCTCTTTTTTTATTTTATTTATTACTTTTTATATGTTAACAGTTTTATCAGAAAAAAATTGTATATTGTTTACTATGTTCCATATAACAACATTTTAAACGAGTTCTATTTCCAAACGTAACCACTTAAAGGTTTTTTTTTTCAAAATCGCCCGCTACGCCAGTTTTCTAGTCCCGGCGTTTGAGAAACCCTGGGATGTGTCCGAGATCCTGTCGTTCTTATACGAGCTATTCCCTTTCCCCGACCTCAGGATAGGCTCTCACATACCCATGATAGTAAACAATGCCCCGATGTCTACCCAGGACTATGAACAGCTCACGTCTCACGTGTCACGTTCGGCCATTTGCAGAAGCCAGAGCGGAGATAGCCGGCCCGGCGGAGAAATTCGTGAGGCCTGGTAGCACGCTGCAGCTCCACTGCCTGGTAAAGAAGTCCACGGAAGTACCGTCGTATCTCTTCTGGTATCATAACTTCCGTATGATCAACTACGACGTCGAACAGGGCGTCAACGTTAGCACCGATCTCGTCAGCCGGGAGAGCTGGCTGGAAGTGCCGAGGGCGTCGGACCGCCACTCGGGCAATTACACGTGCGAGGCCAGCAACGCCCAACTGGCGCGCGTCCTGGTGCACGTCTTTAAAGGTGACAATCCGGCCGCCATGCAGCACAGCATGGCGTCATCGCCGTCGGTGATGGCCTGCACCGCGTTGCTCACCATGTTCGTCACGCTCAAGCTAGCTCTGCAAACGAACTGGAGCTTGTGACGTGCATAAATGAAAGAACTCGCGAAAACCCGGAGTGTGTTAGCGAAATTGTGTAATATTGTCATTTATCGTGTCGCGTGATCCATGTTCGTGCGAGAATGTGCCCTAGTTTCGCGATCGCCGAAATAGAACGGCAGTATGGTCATGGTGGTTCCAGTTAAAGATTCCTCGTTGTTATCGAAATGGTGGCACCAGAACTCTTGGAGCGGCAAGATTGGCTGTGATTGATTACTACCCATTCAAACGATTAACCTTATTCGCTGCCAGGCAAAATAGCACCGAAAGACCAACTGCGATTATTTGTGTCATCGAGAGGCAAACCCATTTAATCCATTATATGCATGTCTAATCATAGTTCAACGCGGAATATGCAACAACGTAATATGCTAATGCAAAGCAGGATAATTGTCATCATCACTGCGAGATTAGTAGTGATCGATCATCGTGTGCTCGATGATCTGTGTACCGACAAAGATTTCTGACCTGAAGGAAGCAGTGCGTCTAACAGACATCAATATAATAAAAGTATATAACAATAGCTCATCTTGTTTGCGCGTGTATTTGAACGGTCATCCGTCGGAAAAAAAGTTGAGTGCTAGCCTGGAATAAAGTGCCACCATAACTTCCATATGAGTCACACTATATCATCCATTCTTCTGTCGATCGATCGCTTACATTCCGTGTCACATGTTGGAACGAGAAATATTAGGTCGTAATGCAGAGGCGGACGGCATCGAGAGTACCGGATTAACTCCCGTTAAGATCATATTCACGATCGATCGTCTATAACTCGTGTGCTCGCGATGGAAATAGACGAAGGACAGGCTCGTCAATCCGATTAATACGAAGAGTTCGACGTACCATTTTGATGAACTGGAATTTCTATGCGCGCGTGAATGTGAATGTGATATATGTGAACGTCAGTTGTTAGAGAGACTCTGTACGAGATTTATTTACTCGCTCGTACACCGGGCAACGTGATACGTATGTAATTAACCGTTAAGTTGAAATCGGTAGGAAAATTATGCACGGCCGCGAGAGCGACAGATACGCCATTATGCGCTCGTCCTACTTGTGACGCATGTGAAAGTAAGATCAATAACGTAGATCGGAACTGTCCGCGGTGTATCGAATCGCGAAGTATGAGCATCAACGATTGCCTCGACGGTGCATTAAAATAACGACGATGATGTATTCGCCGCCACGATGGCACCGTTAACCGCCGCTGCTTTGTCGACCTGGAAGATGCCGTAAATACGTTGCGGAAGAAATACGGCTTCGCGAAGTTACGAAAGTAACATCTTTTCTCACGGGCGGCCTAAGATACTTTACTGACGGGTTAACGATGGTTAATGAAAGTCTGGTGCAATATTATCTTTCTTCGGAAGCTCCGAGCAACATTTTGATAGGCGGTAAATGGACACGAGTGAAAGTAACGTCGAGACTAAACAAACTAAACTTGCTACTATGTGTTCTGTAGAAGAACGTTCGTGCGAATCGCGCGCGCGCATGCACAAGCGAACATTTATTGCGTTCCAGGATACGAAATTATTGTGTCAACATTCTTCTATAATTAAAAGCTCACTGAAAATCAGTGCTAAAGGATATTAAACCGTTCGTATTAATCGGCAAAATGCGTTTGCGTTTGTGAAGAAGTTAAACTCGTCAGATAAAAATACATCATATTGTATCACGATATTTTTGGAATACAATTTGATCATTATTCGATAAATTAAAATATTTCATATTTATTGTTAAAAAGATTATTATTTAAAACGGGCTGAAAGTATGCATAGGTTTAGATGTAAGAACAAATGCAAGAATAAATTCGGTGAATTCGCGTCTTTTGAAAATGATGCGACCGGTTTCAATAATGTTATACGTAATTAATGGCGGTAATAAGCGCATCGCAACTGCATGTCGTTTATTTTATTTCCGATCTAATTAAATGCGACATGCGCTCACAATCAGTATACAATCTTACTGTCTCGCTCAATAATCGAGAAAGAATAACGATGTTTCTTTGATAAGTACATAGAAAACTCCTTGATCAAATCGACGAGCGGAATCTATACGTAGCGACCTATCTAATGTGACTGATGCAATGCGGAAGAATTGCGGTGCGTGCGCTTTCTCGATGACGAAATAATAATTATTTAATCGGTCCACGAGTGCTACGATTAACGATGATATTTTCGAACTGTCGTACCACCACTTCGCCGGCATAATTTTCCGTGATTCGACCTTGGGCGAACCTGAAGCTGTTAACCTTGCACGCATGAACCCTCGATCGAAAGTGCAAGCGCTGGCTGCCGATAACCCTTCGCCGTGCACGCGAGATACTGACACTGACAAATTACAGAGTTTAGAACTTGTTAATCTTGATTATCACCCTCGTCACACCGCCGTCGCCGATGCGCGCCGATGAAAAATTGTAGAGGCGAGCGGCCGCGCGAACAGACGAGCGGGGCCGACAAAGTTACGAAGTATATATTGCGTGTTTTCGAAAGTTCGTTCTAAAGCTGACTGCAGACTGCCGGAATCACCGGATTTAATGCACAGCATCCACCCGGAAGTTGGCACAACGCGGACGAACTTGAGCCGACTACCGCTGAAGGGAAAGAATTAATTAACTGACTTTACAAACTTTTCTCAGCGTTACGTGTTTTGGGGATACGTTTGTTGTCAAGAATGTAACGGATGTAGTAGTAAGTTTCGGATTCCTTATACTTTTGATTTTGATATTGTATCCGGTAGCTATTTTGTATTCCACGCAGGAACAATTGAAGCAACATTCTTTTTATTGCAAACTGCAGTTCAAAAATATCTTTAAGGTAAAATAATATCAATGAAAAATTCACCTGTCGGAAAAGACAGAATATGACAGACTAATGTAGAATCTCACAAAGCTGCAAAAGTTTAGAGGATTAATAAGTGTACGTGTAAATCATGTAATATAAAAAATATGATTTTCTGATAGAATCATGATCTGTTGGAAAATTATAAAATTCATTACGCAAGTTCTCTATTTTAATCACTAAATTAAACAATTGTGAAATGTGTAATCGTTAACATCGATCCATCCGAAATATTCGGAGTGCGTATGTTAGGCATGCGTACGATTTTCAATAGTATCACAATTCCTCCCTCGGTCGGACCCGACTTCAGCAAATTCAAGCCGCGGCCGAATGTAAGCGACCCTCGCAGAGAATAATCTTGTATATTCGGTCTACGTAACCGGCGCACATAATTAATCGCGATAATCCTGGCGTGATGCAGCGCAGCCTAACGATATTATCCTCCGTCGCTGCGCCGCTGACCTTGTTTATAACGTCGAAATTAGTTATACCCAACATTCACGAGAGATCGTGTTTCCGGCTACGAGTTGCGAGGAACATTTCCCAGCGGATTTCAGCGCATCGTCGCGCATGCACAACGTGCTGTTCGCATTTAACCTTGGGGCAACGCATTGGGAGTAGAAACAGGTGGTAGAAAGATTTGATATTAATAAATGCCATCGAAAAAAGGAGAGAAACACGATCTCCCAGTGGAATTTGTCCGGTTGCGTATCAGTTCTACGCACAATGCTCTGGTTTCCGCGATTTCCACGAAACGCTCCCATTGTTTTTCCTTCCTCTGGCCTGGCGTTTTTTCCTTCCGCTCCGGTCTCGCGTTTTTTTGCAATTTCAGTGGTGAAATATCGCGGAAAATATGTCGCGTCGGATTTATTCGCTGTCGAAGCAGCAAGCTGATGCGATCATGCCCCGTTGTCCGTTTTTGATGATTGCTACTTTTTTTGCGTTTTGCCGAGAAACACAAAATCCGCGCTAGATCGTTTCGATCTACTAGACTTGTCTCGCGAAATAAAAGTGGCGGTCATGCCACTGTCCGCTCGTGATGATTGATACTTTTTTGGCGTTTTGCTGAGAAACAAAATCCGCGTTATATCGTTTCGATCTAGCAGACTCGTGTCACTCGATAAAAACAAAACGGCGATTCTCGTTTCGAAAGGTTCACCTTTCATAGCTTAATACCCTTTCTGAATGATTGGTTCAATTAGGCGAGTGGTTAAATATACCGCGAATAATTACGAATGAGAAATTTATGATGGGATTAAATTTCTCTATCTGTCAACGAGCAAAAAATGGAAATAGGCGGCGTATCTGGCAGTCAGCGGTGCTGCGGGTTTAAATACTTGTTTCATTTACCTCTGTCCTCCATTAATTCATTATCCAGCAATAGGCGTCCCCAGTGGCCATGTATCGCGCGCATTTTCGACGGAAATAATCCCTCGTATTGCGAATGGCACTCAACGAACGCATCATTCAGCGTCGTTGAATGAAGAGATCTCGCTGATGTGTGAAAATCCGTTCAGCGAGCTTCTCCCTAATACTAAGGAACACGTTTTAACGACTGACTGCTTCGAAAAGGAATCGATCGTTCGATTCCTAATAACATTAAACGGTAATATCTCTGTAACTACGTCGTCTGGAATATTGTTTAATCACTAAGCGTATAATAAATGGTTTAAACAATCATCCATTATTCCTTTGAATGTAAATTACTCTCCTATCATATTTTAAAAACTCTTGCAAATAATTACAAAATGATTAGTTGTAGAAACTATCATAAAAATGATTAGTTTCTAATTTTAATAATAAATTCTATTTTCGTTTACCGATTTATTTACTTACCGATTTTAGATTACTTCATTGTCCAGATTTATTCCAAAAAGATTATTATCCGAACACGGTACAATGCATCAAATAATAAATTAATATAAATATATTAAATTTGTATTAAATTTGTGTAAAAAATAGTAAATTGTAAATTATCTATGACGAGGTGTATGTAATATTCCAGGATTTAGACAATTTATGTTACGAACATTCTGATTGGTACCTTCGGTAAGTGTAATTACCACGCTGCAATTTGAAGCGTTGACCTCGATAATATCGGCGTGCTAATGACATTGTTTACCACATTAAAATTGACGTTCCCATTCGACCGGCGCAAGTCGATCATTGTGCCATGCTCGAATAGCACACAGGTGGATAATTTCTCATTAATTTACGAAAGGTGATCTTCGTCGTTAGACAATTATGTTTCTGAATTGCTTCGCGAAACTCAAGGTTACCGCCAAATAACGGTATTAAATTTTTAACGACGGGTCGATTTATAATTATTGCTTAATCTACATCTATCAACAAATCAATAATTTTGAAATTAAACTCCAAAATTAAGAATTTCCCGTATTTCTATAAAATCTTAGATTGTCGTAAACTATATTTGCAAAATTTTACAGGTAAAAATTTATACAATTAATTAAATAGTTTGTTGAATATATGGCCACTTCAGAATTTGAATAATCTAATATTGTCATAAATTTAATGCTGACTTATTGCAAAATAAGGCAATTTACAATAGAGACAAATAATATTTATCTGCTATCCCCTGTAAATGCATATTTAAATATTTTACAATTTAATGACAACCTTAAAGCTATACGTTTAGTTACATAGTTCTGTTTTGGAATGATACACTTATAGATATACCAGTTCGTATGATTGGATTCAATCGTAATAACATCCACAGGATTTCCCTATGACCTTCTCTCTCTCTCTCTTTCTGTATGTACATACAGTTAAATTACGATAACTGTTTGATCCATATAGACCATTAGATTAAAGTCTCGTATGTTATTCCATAAATGTAAACGCACTGATGAAACAGTTTGTAGCCAAGAGCGTGCTGATTACCTTGAGAAAATCAAATTTGCAGGATTATGTTCAATGGAACGTTATCTTACTCACAGGATTGAAATTGAAATTTCGATTCTGAAATGTGCCATTTCTGTGCAATCGGGTTCGTATATTTTAATTACGATCGATATGTTTGCTCGTGCATCGTTATGATAAACTTAATTCTCAATATAGTTGCAATATATGTTTCGATTAATTTGTTTGATTTTAGAATAGCCTACGATTAAACATATAGCTGTCTAATCCTAATAAACAGGGCGTTTATTCCTAAGTAAATATAAAAAATTGAAGAAGATATTCTGGTTAGGTGGCTTATTTTAGAAAGAAAAAGTCCTATAAACATATGCCCTAAACTGCTTTGTTTTCAAAATACAGGATGTCAAAAGTTGTGAAAAAAATAAAAATTTCGAAAATCTGGAAAACATTTAAAAGTATTTTAGTCAAATTTGGTATGCGTACACGTGATATTAAAAATTATTTTCCAATACCGATAAAACATTTTTAGATCCACTAGGAGCGTGCGTATAGGTAATCATATTAAGTTTTTTTAATGAGAAAATGATACGCCACTGTGTTTTTCCAAGTTTACCAATTATTTTTAAATCCCAAATTAACCCTTTAAAGCCCAGGCATCGATTCCGTTTGAGTAAAATTTACGATCAACGATCATAATAGTGTCTTGTTTAGCGGGAACACCATTGTTTTACGAATGGAGATAGAAAATTTAGCTCCATATAAAACGGATCAAGAGTATTATATCGACAGAAACACTACTTTATCAATACAAAACATTTGGAAAGAACTCAAAGTGAATGTGCATAATTATGTACACAGGGTCTTAAAGAGTTAAAACTCTACAAAAACTGCCTCTTGTGTTTTTTTTAATGATTAATCGCTTTCGAGTTAAGGTAAAAAATTGAAATTAAAAACTGTAAAGCTTCTGTAAAAGTATCCTGTATTTTGAAAACGAAACAGTTTAGGGCATATGTTTATAGGACTTCTTCTTCCTAAAATAAGCCACGGAATATCCCCTTCAATTTTTTGTACTTACTTAGAAAACATCCTGTTTAATAGATATTCACAAAGAGTGACCGTAAAAATGCCAATAAATGTTCCCCAACTTTTTCGTACTCGAATTTGTGGTCATGTTTAGCATCAAATGAAAGATGTTGTTAGGCTGATTACAAATATGTCGGTGCCAAAGTGTACCTCCTTCCCGTTCCCGAGGAAATGGGCCCTAAAGGTCAGCAGACGGCACTATTAATCTTTAATAAATGTGTGACTCAAAGGATTTTTCTCGGAAACGGGAAGAAGGTACACTTTGACACCGACATATTTGTAATCAGCTTAACGAGATCTTTCATTTAATGCTAAAGATGACCACAAATTCGAGTACGAAAAAATTGGGGAACATCTTGCGGTCACTTTTTATAAACAGATCAAACGTACAAATTTAATCTTTTCAGTGATGATTTAAAATGATGCGCGATTGGTAGCATTACCGTAAGGTGTTTCCACCAAACCTACAAACTACTTGTGACTCGTTAGGAATAGACGGAGATCTTCCGGGATAAAACGCATTGAGTACAAAGCTCAGCACGGAATTGTTCGAGGATATACATATATCGGCATTGACAACAGATTTTACCATGACCAGGCATACCATATAAGGGATAAATCAAAGATAGTAATTTATACAATGTGTATTTGTCTTTTTATGAACTTATCAATTTTAGCATGTTATACATCAATCACATATCAATCCTAACATGTAACTATCTATCCAACTTTTATGCTAAAATAATAAGAAAATAAGTTACATATGTATAAAAAAATGCGTTTTATAGTTTTTGTTCAACACATTCACGATTGTATACTGTGTACTAATATCATACATATTTGATGCCGTTTCTTTATGTGAGCAAATATATGTTGCAAGCCGTGCATTTATTCATAAAGATATTAACAAATTTTATATAACATGTGCGTGGAAAGTGCCCATTCTGCGCGTTTCTTTTCAAGAAACGCGCGTAATGGGCCACTTTCCACGCACGTGTAATATAAAATAGTGTGTGTAACACGTGCGAGTTGACAATTGTAAACTCGTGCGGGTGATCGCATTCGCCTTCTCCGCGCTCGTGTCCAATTGTCAACTTCCCGCACTTGTTACACAAATAACTATTTAAAAATGTAAACAATATAAGATGCACCAAAATAACGTTGTAACTGAAAATTGAAAATAAATTTTATTTTCAATTTTAATGAAAAATTTGTGTATAAAGATGAAATAAAATAAGAAACTAACAAACATCTATTAACATTAAATTACAAAGAAAATTCTGAAAGAAATGATTAACTTTTAAATAATATTTTGATATATAGTATTACAATGAAAAATATGTAAATTAAGCTATGGAATTCTTATATCAAACAATTAGTAAAAGAGAAAATAATGAAATAAGAAATAATATTTTTTACATAGAATGTTAATACAATAGGATTTTTAATTTTAAATTAGTAATTTACACACAGATCTTATAAAAAGAAAATAAAAAAATAAATAGTAACACAAATTAATATGTAGATAAGTATTTGGCTTCTGCTATAAATCAAAGTCGTAGTACATACCGGCTGTCATTTTTAATTCGCATAAAGACGTAGCACCATGTCATCAGTCGCGTATATGTTACAGAAACTAATAAATGACACTTTTTAAATAAACTGTTTATTTAATTCATTAATTTAACTTTATAGTTAACAATCTCATAATTACAAGTTTTCCGCTTGGAAATATGAAACTGTTGTGCATAAACTCTGTTGTAAGTAATAATACGTTACACAGTAAAAGCTGACTTCGGTGAAACATCTAAATGTATATTTGACTAAGAATTTTTTATTTATGACTATACATCATATGTTGTTCAATGTTAAATGTGAAAAACGAGAAGGTATGAAATTTATTTGTATGTCATATTATACGCTTTTCAAGTAGCATGTTTATGAATTATTAATAAGTTTTTGTTATATAAATATATATATTTAATATTTTAATTATTTATATTAAAACGTATTTAAATTCCTGAGAATTAAAGAAATATCTCCTAACTGATTTTTATGAATGCTCTTATGATTTCAATTAATACAAGAAACATTACTGATAAAAATTAATCTATCATTAGGTTATAAACGATTTTCAAGTGATTGATTGCAGGATTTTCTGCGTCGACCAAACCGGCAGGCGTTAATCTTCCAATCGTGCGCTAAACCTGTCCGGGTTTCACCCTCTCAGCCGGTCTGCAAACAACGCTTCATAATCAGGTGAGCGCATTCACACCGAAATACAAATCAACATTTCCGACATAGTGCGAAATGAACGACCGCCCTTTCGAAGTCATACCTGACGCGCGCTCCACGGACGTGGAACAATCAATTCTTTCAGCTGCGTGACGAAACCCTTCGGGTTGGTTTCGGGAATCGGGCACCAGCACAATTCCAGCCAACAACACCCGTCGACATCTCTAGCTAGGTAAATATGAAGCTCACCCACACATTTGCGCGTAAACACGTTGCGCCAATCGCCGATTGTGCAAAACAAAAAAGGGATGGAAAAAAAAAGGAAAAAAGATTTCAACGGGCAAGCGATGCACGTCGGCAGTCGGCATGCCGGCCCAAATGGGGTGCTGCATTCACAATCAGCCTCCGATATCCGAGCGTGCTAAATTTGAATCGTTAATATCGCGCAGCGACACGTCGTCATTATTCCAGGAAGATGACTCTAATCTATTCCCGCGGTCTCGTCATGGGCGTAGGTACCGATTGTACGTACATACGTTTGCTGATTCATGTCCTCGATAGGGACGCCCGTCGTAGTTAGGTATGCGCATAGTCGGAGCTCTCTCATCGGTTCACACCGTCGCGACAACCTTCCTCGGGCGTATCGCACTTAGGCTACGGATCTCGAAGTAGCACTCGCTGTCTACATTGGGATAAAACCCGGATTATTATATGTACTCGCCGTATATATCTCCCCGGATGAACGGACAGAAGGGAGTGTCAGCATGAAAGCCATGACGGATATCACCCTCGCTTCTGATAACAATACCGATAACCGCCTGCACGAATCCAGTGACGCCATGGCGTTGTTGCCATGAGCCACGGTTGATTAATTCACGTTGATTTTAATTCCCTCGCCAGCGAGCCGGAAAGCCCAAAATACACCGTACTGCGGAACAACGAATCTCTGCGGAAAAATCGCAATATCTCGTTGGGACAATTCGATTAATATCACTGATTTATATTGTAACACTAATAAGAATGGTTTATAAAAAATTAAATTCTAAACATGAAAAACGGAAGCTGTGCAATATAAATACAAATTACGTAATGTAAAAATTTATACATTATATGTATAGTATATATATATATATAGAAAATCTTATCATTTACAGTCTAATACAATTATTTGCAATTCTACGCTATTATGTACATATACTTTACAGCCAACCACAATATTTTACTTTCAAATATTTAAGGAGATTGGATTAGCATCGGAAATAACTTATTATTATCTGTTGTATTCTTACAATGGATAATACAAAAGCAAAAAATTATTGTTATTTAAATACATACATATACATGAAACAGATAAATGGTATAAAAATATTCGAGAATTCAGACCATTTGACACAATTCCTACCAACATTTAATTGTAACATTTGTTAAACGTTTAACATAATATCTACATAAATTTTATCTATAAATGAAATAAAAGCTATAAATTAAATAAATACAAATAATTTGTTCCTACATGGTGTATTGAAAATATTTACACAAATAATAATAAAAGCTAAATCAAATAAATAAATATTATTATGAATGAACATTTAATAAAAAAATATGTTCGATAATATATTTCATTTTATTTATATTTTAAATTTCCTTATTATAAAGTAATTTTCTGATGATGTAATTTTTTTTCTCAATCTTACCGATTTAACTATTCATCATATAACTCTTCAATCCAGCATAATAAAATATGTTTTAAATAAATTATAACATTTTAAGTGGACGAGATAGTATTATAGATAGTATGACCCATTAAAAGCTCTTTTAATGTTCAAAATTTAAGACATCAAGCTCGTAGAGAAGTTATAGTACTTTTATGAGAAAGTATCATTTTTTTATAAAACAGTACTTAATGCTGCTGAGAGGAAAGAGAGAGAAAAGGGGGGGCGGTACAACTTGCTGCTTATGCTTGAGATTCCAAATGCAATTATATTTTAGAATCTATTTTGTATGTGAATCATGCTTGCAAAAACAACATCAACGACAACAGTGTCGTACATTTGATTTTAGTAAAACCATTTTTAGTTATTAAAATACTTTAAGTAATTATCTAAAGCGATTTAAATATTATCTTTTCAATCTACACCTCAAGTTCTATCCTATAGTAGTCCGCAAACTTATGTTAATGTATGCATATCAGACGATTTTATTAAGACGATTATTAATAACGCCAACTTTGTTCAATTTTATGCTCTTGTAATTTTAATAATGAAATGTTGGTTTACTTTCTAATTAGTAATATAACGAGTACTTAAAAATATTGCAGTGTTTACTATTCATTTTATTTGAATTTCGACCGTATTATTCCCTTAATAATATCCATCATAACATTTTAAGATTTTTTAATAATATGATTTTTCTGATAATTTTTTATAGACTCTAATTGTAATAATGTGTTACTGAATTATACGAATCGAAAAATTTTGATAACAATGAAAGACAAATTGTTTACCGTATTTATTGTTAGCCCAATGATACAACAATCGTTTTGGTGTTTCACCGCGTCTCTTATCTCAAATCATATCGAAACCGCTAAGAGCGACCAAGCACTTAGGCAATCAAATCAAGAACCTCACAAGATTACGATGCGCTCTCATTGTAAATAATTGGGCTACATTGCTGCTGTAGTCCAATTATTCGTAATTGGTCAATTAGATTTCTGTAAAGCTTTGTAAAGCAAATTCTTCTATCTCTTTAGTCATTATTAAACAAAATATGTTTTAACTCTCATCATTTTATATATTACCAGCAAGAGAGATAAACAAATATTATAATATTAAATTTTTCATTTTGCTAAATCTGAAGTTTCACTTTAATACGTTACAAAAGACACTAAAAAAATATGTTTAAAATACGCAACCACTAAATGCATTTAAATAATTTTTAATTGTTTAGATTTGATATTTGTCAGGAAATTTAGTAAATTCTCGTTAATCTATCGAAATAGCTCGTATGTATATAACATTAAAAACGAAAAGGCCGATAAACGAGCAAAAAAATTTTTGGATGTTATTTTAAATTAAATATATTTTCTTAATTCGTAGGTAAAATAACGGTAAATTCTATTAATTCCCTTACGCAACTATTTTTGTAAGATATATCGCTCATTTGCTACAACAACGACATAACTCAAAAACAAGTAGAAACTTGCACATTGCTTCCTCATTTTAGTTGGTTTACAAAGCTTTCTCTATGAGGAAGTTTTTTTTATTTCTTCTTTTTTTTAGTTTGGCTTTCTCATAGAGAAAGCTTTGTAAACCAACTAAAATGAGGAAGCAATGTGCAAGTTTCTACTTGCACACTTTTTTATTATAATAAATATGTAATATTTCAAAAAAAAAATCCTCTAATAGCCCAATATTTCAAAAGTTGTATACGGGTAAAGCAAAGTCCACCCTCTCTTCTACCGGTGGGAGTACGGGGGGGGGGGCAAAGGCCCCCCTTGCATCCGCCAGGTATGTGTGATGTGTGTTTTTTTTTATACGACTTCTTAGAACCGATACATCTATCGTTTCTTAGCAACATTTTCCCGCATCTAACTTATCATCCCAGGTAGTAAAATATGTCATTCTAACATCAAATACTAGTTTTGTTTGTACGAATGACGTCAAATGACTAAAA
>NJRP01000305.1:192388-208652 GCA_003063835.1 Aphaenogaster floridana
ACCGTAATGCCCTCAGCGGTTTACCCCTCGTTTAAAACATTGCGATTTTAGAGAAAGTAAATGTAAGTTAATAAATTCATATTATTCATTAATCGAGGAATATGCAGCAAAGTAATTATTTTAGTTCTGTTTTTATATTTAAATATTTATTAAAAGTAAACATTTTTGAATATTTAAATTTCAAAAATAATTTTTGTATAACTTTTTTTATAAAGATACAATAATTATGTGTTCTCTGAGTTATTGTATTTAAGGTAAATACTAGGGTGCGCTGAAAAGTAATGTCTCCTAATTTTTTGTTTGAAAACGGGTATAGTTATTTGAGTAAAACAAAAACGGGTAACTTTTCACAACTTTATTCTTGATATCTATATAATTATTTTTCCACATAATCGCCCTGGCGATCAACACATTTCTGTCAACGGGAGACCAGTTTCTTGATACCGTCACTGTAGGATTGTTTTGACGACAGAACCACAGCCTCACTTCTGTCTTCACTGCATTGTCGGAATCAAAGTGAAGTCCTCTCAGGTGTTCTTTAAGTTTTGGGAACAGATAAAAATCTGATGGAGCCAGGTCGGGATTGTATAGTGGATGATCTACGATGATCTACGATTATCCACCATATAGTCCCGACCTGGCTCCATCAGATTTTCATCTGTTCCCAAAACTTAAAGAACACCTGAGACGACTTCACTTTGATTCTGACAATGCAGTGAAGACAGAAACAAGGCTGTGGTTCCGTCGTCAGAATGAACAATTCTATAATAACGGTATCAAGAACTGTTCTCCTGTTGGCAGAAATGTATTGATTGCCAGGACAATTATGTGGAACAATAATTATATAGATATCAAGAATAAAGTTGTAGAAAGTTACGCGTTTTTGTTTTACTCAAATAACTATATCCGTTTTCAAATAAAAAAATAAGAAGCATTACTTTTCAGAGCACGCCCTCGTAAAATAGATCACATAGTGGAATGACTGGAAATCATTATAAGAAACCTACACGATATCAGTACTACTGACTATATTGTCAGTACTACTGACAATGAGTATAATTATATAAATTATAATAATTAATTGGTTTATTACAATACAAATAATAGAAATGAAATAGAATTAAATAATAAATCTGATCTTATCAACTATTCATGACTATGATTGATAAGAGACACAATAATAGCGTCTCTCGTGTCTCTTTTTAATGAAAATAATGTCATCTACCAAAGAAAATTGCTTACAGCGTTCAGATAGCAATTAATCGAAAGCTTTTTGC
This sequence comes from Aphaenogaster floridana, assembly GCA_003063835.1. Taxonomy (NCBI): domain Eukaryota; kingdom Metazoa; phylum Arthropoda; class Insecta; order Hymenoptera; family Formicidae; genus Aphaenogaster; species Aphaenogaster floridana. The sequence goes on from NJRP01000305.1 coordinate 193,666, forward strand.
ATAAATTTCTAGAAAAAAATATTTACACATTTACATAAAACGCAAGCCACCATTCCGATTTTCTAGAGATATGCAGTTAAACGAAATTTCACAAACACCTATTTCTTCTGTCTGTCCGTCCGTCCGGTCGTTCGTTCGTTGACTCGACGTACTTCCGTCCTGCAATTCGACTCGGCGCCAAACATACATACGTGCTTCCGGCCGACATTCCGTAAATTTCATACGGGGATATCTCGTGTGATTGTTCTGGCACGGCCATCCAGGACTTTCCTCTGTTCCTACGAACGAGGATGATCCCGACTATAACGACGACGACGATGACGACGACGACGACGACAACGACGACGACGGTCGACGATGATGATGACACGGACATACCTTGGCTCCGCGCGCGTCGCCAAATCACCCTGGGCACGGCTCGTTCTGATGACCGTATCGACCGCACGCGAATTGACAAGCCCGGCTCGGCGGGTAGGGCCTCCTATCGACGAACCGTGATAAGCTCAGATTATTATACACGAGGTACCGACTCTGATGTGCTGCTGCGGTGCAGGATTAAATTGTGTCGCGGCGTTACGCCCTACTTTGTCGTTATATCCCGGCGAAGGCGACATACGCGTGTGTGTCAGAATACGCGTATAATCTCGAATGGATGCATTTGTGGGTCCGGTACCTACCTATTCACGTTTGCGATTGCGGCGCGCATTTGAACGAACAACTGATTTGCTAAATTAATCGACACTGGCAGCTACCCGCGAATTTGCGGTTTTGTCCTTGATGAGGAAGCGAAGAAATAGCGCTTCGCTTATGTAGAAACTGAAATGTAATAACACGGAATTGTGGCATGTGAGAGATTTGTCGGAAATTCAAAACTGTCGACTGCTGCATAAATAGATAATAGGGATATTTATTTAGGGGCATTTGATTTCTTTGATCAAAATGGCGAGCAGCATAAAAAATTTTGTTGTATATTTACCCATACAGCACAGAAATTGCAGCAACATTGAAGTAACATTGCAGTAACATAACAATATTGTCGAAATGTTGCTGCAATGTTTTGTGCTGTATGGGTAAGTTTTTCTATATTTGGAATAGAAAGACTAGATATTTAGAATAAACTATTTACATCGCGTGTAGATATATAAAAATCAATAAATCGCACCCCCGAATGCTTGACGCCTTTATGGTAAAACCAAGAATTCTGTTGCCTCTTAGTTTTATCGTAAAAGTGTCATGAGTGCAATTTACGTGTGTCTAAAAATGTGAAGGCTGGAATGACCTTAAATTACTCTTATTTTTTAAGCAAAACTCCTTTCTTAAATTTTCTTCAAATTTTAATATTACATTTTAGAATAGATAAATAATATCTCTGAAATTAAGAGTCGCAAAAAAGATATATGTAGGATTAGTTTGATTTTTAACGTATACGAGGAGATTAAAAGATTAAAAAATAAGATGCCTACAACGATAATCTTATTGAAATATTACTTTCATTATCGTCCGAATAATGTGATTTACAACCTCACGGTTATTTATTAAGTTACTTACTAGTTTAAAGATGAGAATCATAATATATTAAATAAAATTTTCAAATAAAATTAGCTTTTGATATGATGTATTATGTCGACCATAATGAGGCTTAACTTTACGTAGGAAACTCTCTCAGCGATCTATGCACAGCTGACAAAATCCGGCATCATGTGTATCCTGGCGAAGATAAATGCATCTGCTACGCGTAAATAGCATGCATGCATAATTCGGCGGTTCATGATTGTATATGATTTGCGCAGCATACTAATGCACTAAATTGGACTACGCTGCAAATTAGATGAATGTTTGCGCGAGAAAAGGTAACTTCGATGGTGCTGATAGCACGCACCGTTAATCAAGCGATAATCGAAAAAATTTGAACGAAGAAAAAACATATGTCTCCTGTATGTGGACGAAGCAACGAGCATTCGTAAGAGACAATGATAGCGACGGATGATCGGAATGATCCAATGGATAATATAGTCAGGCTCAGACTGGGCCGCCGGCCCACCGGCCCTTGGGCCGGTGCGTCCTCGAGTAGACAAAGTGTGCCCTCAGTCCAAGCTCTTCTTATAATTAGTGAAAAAAAAATTGTAATACTGAAAATTAGAAATGTTGTTTCTTTAGGCACGTTTGCATCGTAAAACTGCATAAGTGCCTATTATGTTTACATTTTTCAAGTTAGCCCTTCACTTAAAAAATTTCTGGCTACACTACTGATAAGCGTAAATGATTTTGTCATCGAGTTACGGTTGCCGCTCCGGTGATTGTCAGGTTAATACTATCAGCCTCAACTTTGGCCGCATTTCGAAATTTCCCGTCAGAGTTGTGAACGTCATACCATCATATTTTTTCAACAGGCAATATATAATGATAATCCATCTACTCGTGTCCGATTACTTTTCTTCATTTGTATTTTACTTGTTCCTTCATATCTAAGGCTAATATTTAACCGAAAGATTTTTTATAATTTTTAAATTAAATAACCATTACATAAAGAAATATTTTTATTATTATTAATTAATAGTCTAGTCTTATGTGTTGTCAAATTATCATAAATATTTTTTTATAACTTTATTTAATTATTAAATTTTCTGAACATCCAAGGTCTGCGCTTTTCTGGAGGATCCAGTCCGACCCTGAATATGGTCCGAGCTTTCTTGCAACAAGCGATAAATTGCGTTTAAAAATGTGTAAATGTCAAAGCGCCATGTTATGCATATGTTGCATCTCCTGCGCGGTTACATTTCTACAACTTTGCTCCAAGGTATTGCGTAAATGATTTTGTCATCGAGTTACGGTTGCCGCTCCGGTGATTGTCAGGTTAATACTATCAGCCCCAACTTTGGCCGCATTTCGAAATTTCCCGTCAGAGTTGTGAACGTCATACCATCATATTTTTCCAACAGGCGATGTATAATGATAATATAACGATCCTGTCGGATTCAATAGCTCATTTCGTACGTTAACTCGCGAACGTAAGCTCGAATGCAGAAACGAGCTAAATTGACGTCAGCAGGCAAATGAGCGCGATGCTCAGTGTTTACTTTTTTGACTAAACTTGGCAATACAAATAACATTTAAATAACGCAGAACTTACCGACAAAATCTTGCAGAACTTGAATTTTAAACATAAACAGCTTCTTTGTCTTTTTAAATGTATTGCATATATTTAACCTTAACGAACCTCAAAATCAAAACATGTCATCATTAACCCCTCAAGGGTACTCTGGATACGTTTGACCCGTAACTTAATTTGGGTGGCATAAGGATCAGGTAGAAACGAGCCTAAAAGCCGTATCAAAAAACGGTTACCATATCGTTGAAGTACTACTTTTCCGCTTTAAAATGCTTTTTTAAATTTTTATTGTGAAATTATAAACGAAAAACTGCGACTGGGTATTTTGTGCCCAGTGTATCTGTAGGCCCGAGTGAATTAATATGTGTAGCCTTGAGGGGTTAAAGATTGTTTTTTCATGTTATACACGTAACGGGAAGAATGGTTCGCTCATAAAACCGTTATAGTAGAAACGTATCATCCCTTTCAAGGATAAGGAGAGAATACATCAATGATAGTGCTTGCAGTATCGGAATTTACACGTAAACATTTTACAAAAGCGTGCATGTTTCTCCTTATGCGCCCAGAGGTGAAAAAAATACACTTTGATAAACAAGCATTTTACATAAATGTGTACGGAAGATACGCGATAGTTACAATAAACATGTTGTCTGTTTCGAAGTAAAAAAAAAACCAGCAAGGATCAAGCTGCAAAATACCTTACAAATGTCATGCCAAGTACGGTAGTCCGCCAAGAGACAACTCGGTTAGGATCCCCACCAGGATTTGCTGTTCCTCTTCGATCAGTCTGCTTTTCGAAACTTTCCAATTTCATCGTGATTGCATAAGATGCACGAGACTTCGGCAAAACTTTGTCAGATATCGTCAGGTAACTTCGAGATAAATATTAACGATACAAGCACCTGAGAAAGAAACTAGGTGCACCCATAAAATACGTTTAAACATAAGAAGAAACGATTCGAATTGGAGATAAAATGCCGGAGTAAACTTAATATGAGAATATTTTGCTGAAAATGTGACGAGTAGATTTTATATTTGTTAAAAATTCCACATTCTTGTCATATACATATTACGCGAATTTGTGTTAAAACGTAGCGTTCTCTCGTTAATAATGGAATGACCTCGTATGAGAATAAATCGATGCACACGAGTGGACGAGATATATCCACTGCACGTGGATACAAATTTCCGAGATTCGAGGAGCAAGTCTCCTTGAGGATCCTAAACAAGCTACTGGCCTGAATGCACACAGAGGATTATAAGCGAATACAAGCGCGATTATATTTGCATACGTTTGGAAGGTACATCTACTCACAAGACTGCATTGCGGGATCACCATAATAAAATGAACATTTAGCGCAGATTGAATGCGTCATAATCTGGATCAAATTGAAGCATTTCACTAATGATGGGTTCTATGTAATACACTATTATTAAAGCTTTCTCGAAATTGCTTCCAAATCCTCGAGAAACGGTGTTTTTAGAAATATGTATTTTATGTGCTAACTCTTTAAGTCGGCCCAAAAGAAATTTCTTTTTATTGTGCAATTATTAATTTATATTAATATTTTCTGTGATTTTAATAGATCGTTGTAACCGGTATTTTATAACCCCTACCGAGATTTGAAACTATTTCGTTAATGGTTAAATAATTTACGAATGGAATATTTTATGCAGTTGCTAAATTAAGGTAAACTGAAGTGATTGTTTAATTAAATTAATTAGTACAAATATTCTCTCAACTTTATACGATTCATGCCCAGCGATCGAAACTTTGATTAATATTAACTAACGGTGTGCATCGTTTAGCGCAATTCAGATTTACAAATATTTATTCTACGAGTAAGATGTTATGTAGGTAATATTAAACAAACGGTTCTACAGTTTTCTAAATATTTTAATCTTCGATATACCATATACTTTTGTTTGAAAAGTAAGTATTGTATATAATAGTTCTAAAATAGATAACCAAACTGAAACATACTTTTAACTAATTTAGAGTTAACTATTTCTAATGAGCAAATTAAGATTTCAATAACTTTTAACCCTCAAACTCCACACTAGTACGAATTTGCACTTGCAAAATTTTCAAAAAGCTGCCGTTTCTCAATAAGCAAGAATAACGGTCTCCTCCCTTGCTACGTAAAATATATTTGTCCTCTACTGTATTAGGTAGCAAGAAATCGAGCATCATTTACGTTTAACTCTCCGAATGAGTCAGTTCCAAAATTTGTGATGCGATTCTGCACTAGTGAGAAAAATATTGAAAAATATTTATTTATATTTTATTGAGCTAATAATTTTTTTTATTAAAATATAATATACATTTTAACTTTAAAATCCAGCATGATTCATTACATTTTATTTAACACAAAAAACGAGTTTTTTTAAAAAAAAGTAACTTTGTTAAAATTTTACTTTTTTAAAGATATTTTCGATAAAAAAATTTTTTTTTGAAATTTAAGTATTATCAATAAATTCCTGAGGAAATTTTATATAAAAAACATTGGTAAAATGTTAATTGTTTTTATTTTTATAAAGATATTTACAATCAAAAATATAAACCCAATTTGCATTAGTATAGAGTTTACATCTGCGTACATGAAGTGTGAAATTCAATGGTTAATGTTAATGTTAGTCCTATAATCAAAATTTAAAGATTTTTTTGTAAATAATTTGCAAAGCAAAAGCTAAAGCCAAAAATAAATGGCACAATCCTCTCCAATTTAATTTTAATTATAAGCTTTGTACTTACTGATTGCTACAATAAATTGGTACATGGCGATATTAACTAGAAAAGAATTACAAGGTTTCAACAACGGAATCGTTTGATCGGCTCACCTTCGTAACTTTTCAATTCCATTGCCTCGCTCTTTCTTTATCGCATAAAGCGGGTTTCACCTTTAAACGAAGTTTTGAGTGTAAAAGAAACTGCGCTCTAAGACTGCCAGGTATTTCGTAGATTCACGCAAACTTTTGCGACTTAGAATACGGCGTTACGCCGGAAGTCGACTGAGAAACTCGATCGTCGTGTATGTTTGATTTTAAATGGTTACCGTTTCGTGAGAGGTATCGACTTTTTCTTTATATTCCAATAAAAACAGAATCCAATTGTGCGGGATAAAAACTTCCATCGGCGGACGACGTTTTTTTGCTGCGGGCGCTTAGCGACTCGTAAGAAAATGCATCTTATTGAGGAAATGGAGTTAATTCTGTTAAATTGATCGAATCTTTTATGTTGCGTTTCCTATTTTGCACCACAGCAATGTCGCAACGTTTTTCATGGCAGTAACGGATTTAAACCTTCAATACTTCATAACGACGACATAATTATATTATAATTAATACATGATTGAAAATATTAGAAATAAAAACATGATAAATTATCTTTAAAACATCAAAATAAAATGTTTTTATGAAACTGTAAAATAAAAATAATGCACGAGGGTGAGTCAATATTATCCGCACTCTATTTTTTAAAGGACCCCGTACAAAATGTATGGGAAAAGTGGTTTCAGTCAAATTTCTAAAAATTGGATATGTTATAATTTTTGACATGGAGATTAGAGAACAGGAGAACGATCAGCATACGTTTTATAGATATTTTTGTGGATGTAAAAATCTAGTTATAATTTTCACCACTCACAGCAGCACTGTTAAAGAGGGACTGAAATGTGACAGCTTGACAGCTTGACAGCTATTAAACACATTAATAATTAATAATAAAGAAATTAATTTTATCAGTAAAATTTATAAATAAAAAATTTTAAATGGGAAAATGTTGTGCTGTTCCAAGCTGCATAAGCGCTCGTGAGGCAGAGAAAAAAAATTTTAGGAGTAAGACAAACGTCTATATTTAAAGTTCCAAAGGTATATGTATCCAAATTTATTATAAAATTTAAAACATTAAAACATTATTTAAAACATTAAAATTTTTATTATTAATCATAAATTTAATCATTTTATATATTTCTTTTAAGAATCTTAATTTATTAACACAATGGAGTGAAGCAGTTAATAAGAAACTTTCACCAAAAGATTTTATGTGTAAATTTCATTTTTTACATTTTTTTTATTGAGCCTATGTTAATAAACGTACTTAATAACTTTTTTACGGATGTAGTTGAAGAAGTAAATTATGATTAATCATCTCTCTCTCTCTTTCTCTCTCTCAATCTTAATCTTAATTGAATTAAAATCTTTCAAATTGTGATGAAAATGATGCATGTTTATTTCAAATAGTAGTACCACAGTGTAATAGTACCACAGCGTAATAGTACCACAGCGTAATAGTACCACAGCGTAATAGTACCACAGCGTCACATGCGCCCTCTGTAAACTTTACACCATTTTAAGGACATAAAAATATATGCTGATCGTTCTCCTGTTCTCTAATCTCCGTGGTTTTTGACCTCCTGATCACAAATTCCATGGGTAAAACCTTCGAACATGGATAGATTTTTTTGCTACAGGTGTTTGAAAACGGTGTTTCTTTATTTTTAGTTTGATTTTTTTATTTATTATCTTTTTATCTTTTTTTTATGCAGGAATATCTTATTACTAAAGAAATAATTAAAAATTGTACATTAGAGAAAGAATCAATCAATACATCTTCAACGTACATCAATCTAATATTGCCACTTTCGAATACCTATAGCACAAAATCTGTCCGTGTTCGAAGGTTTTACCCATGGAATTTGTGATCAGGAGGTCAAAAACTACAACGTATCCAATTTTTAGACAATTTGACTGAAACCACTTTTCCCATATGTTTTGTGCTTTATTATAACTACAATAGAGAACTTACAAACACATCATTTTTCCACATAGTCCCCTTGCTTTTCAACGCAGTTAGTCCAGCGTTGTACAAGATTGTGTATGCCATCAGTAAAAAAAATTTTCGGTTCGTGATCAGCCACGCATGCATCGCATGCATTTCACGTGTTGGTTCGAAGGAAATCGATGACTTCTTGGAGCTTCTTTTAGTGGAACAAACAAATAGTAATCTGAAGGGGCAAGACTTATTGTCGAAAGGGGTTTTGATGTTATACGACAATGCGTGTCCACATATTGCTGCTCATACAGTTGAAACGCTTAAAAATCTGGGGTTTGAAATCATGGACCATCCACCATATAGTCCTGACGTATTGCTCCTTCAGAGAGTACCATTTGTTTGGTGTACTAAAAGAAGATCTAATTGCAAGAGGTCGTCGATTTCCTTCGGATCAACACGTGAAAGATGGCATAAACAATCTTGGCTGCGTTCCGATATTCACTGCCAGTACTGAAAATCTGTAGTCAACGTCACGTATATTATAGATATAGATTTTCAGTACTGGCAGTGAATATCGGAACGCAGCCCTTGTGTAACGCTGGACTAAGTGCGTGGAAAAGCAAGGGGTTTATGTGGAAAAATAATTTGTTTGTAAGTTCTCTATTGCAGTTATAATAAATTTAAAAAATAGAGTGCAAATAAATGTTGACTTACCCTCATATACATATATACTGCCGGCCAAAAGTTTGACAATGAGATCTCATATAAAATTTATTCTTTTGCGGTCCAAGTGTGCCTCTCAGGTACATACAGTACCTAAGCGCAATAGTTCAAGTGTGCCTACAAGGCCCATCATTACTGAATAAATTATTATTATTATGACTGATTATATTAAGTATAGATGGTATTATTTCGTTACTGAAACATCTATTGGTGATAAAAATAAATAATTATTTAAGTTGCAGCAATTGTCTATGTTATATTTTGATTGCACAGTTATCTTATTGATTAGTAGTACGCGTCGCGCAACAAATTTGCTTTTATTGAGACTGTTTGAAGTCATTTAAGGTAAGATATTGCTGCTTTTGCATTATTTTTTACCAAACTGCTTATTATTGTAAGACTACACGTCAATCAAGATTATATCCAGATGTGCTCCAAAAATACCATATTGCGAAATTATTATTAAATAATTACATAATACATATAATTTTTTTAATATATAAAATTATTTTAGTAATACACAAATATATAAAATAAACTATGTTTTTTGTAAATACTATTATATATTTTTTGGAGCACATCTGGATATAATCAATTATTTTTTGTATTACTTTATTATGTAACATTATCCAAAAAAGTCATATAAACTATTATGTTTGTATTACTTTATTATGTAACATTATCCAAAAAAGTCATATAAACAATTATTTTTTGTATTACTTTATTATGTAACATTATCCAAAAAAGTCATATAAACTATTATGTTTGTATTACTTTATTATGTAACATTATCCAAAAAAGTCATATAAACAATTATTTTTTGTATTACTTTATTATGTAACATTATCCAAAAAAGTCAGTCCTGCTCGTAGTCGCATGAGAACTGCAGAAAAGGTTAAGAATATTTCTGAAAAATATTATTTAAAAGTCCGATTCATATCTTATTCAACATTTTTTATATTTAACACAATTGTGATTAATATAGCAATGTTTAATTTCAAGAAAATTAACTACGGTCATAAAATCTTTTTTCTAGAAGCGTGCGTGCGTGCGTGCGTGCGTGCGTGTGTGTGTGTGTGTGTGTGTGTGTGATGAACTTAAATTATAAACTAAGCAATAAATTAATAAACTCAACTTAACTTATATTAAACTTGTAGCTAGATTATATACCTAGATTAGTAAAAAAGTGATTAAATGTAAAGATAGCTACTTTGGTGAAAAAGGGTATTTAACACTCATTAGTATTAATTTTTGTTATCATGTATAAAAAATATTTGTTGTAGATCTTCCAAACATTTTATATTATTTTTCATTTTATTATAAAATAATGCGTAAAATATGTTAAATTTAAAAAAATATGTTAAATTATAATGCATAAGTTTAAGTTCATTTCATATCGTTGACTTTTTCAATTAATAGTCCATAGACATGTATGGATAGACCGGTCCCTGTCGTAAGAGGTAGCGTGGCAACATCTACGGTGCAGACATAGCCTCCTCTAGTAGATCTGTCTTTTTTCTATATAAGTCTATGAAAAGGACAGATCTGTTATGTCTATGGACTATTAATTAAAAATGTCAAATATTGTCAAATACAGAATAGAATTCTCTTATCTCGCGTATATATATATATATATATATATACGTGAGATAAGAGAATTCTATTGAATAATTCCAAAATAAATTAGAATACATAAAATTAACTTTTATCGACTTCTTGTTTTTTAAACAATTAAATTAATTCTCCTTTATAATGTAATGAACAAATTTATAATAGCCAGGAACATAAATATTTTAAATATATTTATTAGAAATAAAATAATTTTTGTATTATTTTGTAAGCACCAAAGTAATCGAATACACTCATGTTATATTAATTGTGTTTATCGAAGGAATCAGTTCAGCATAGTCAAACATTAAAATGTTGAACTAATCATTCGTACGAGGAGAAAATTCCCTGGGTATATAATTAAACTATTAATTAAAAAGAGCTCAAATACTTGTACATTCAACGTTGAAAAAAAAGAATTATCCGAAAAATGTATGCAAAAACAGAATAGTACTCGCACGTTTGCACGTACTTTCACTCATGCAACTTCCATGACAGGTTTTCCAGGGCACACATTAATTACGCGACAATGAAAAAAAGCTCCCTGTGGCGCAATTCCGAAAAAACAGAATTTATCGTCGGCACATGACTTCGATGAATATTAATTTTCTAGCGCGCACGTGCGAAAGAGAAAGGGAGAAAGGAAGAGAGAGAGAGAGAGAAAGAGAGAGACGGGGGGGGGAGAGAGAGAGAGAAAGAAAGACATGTTTAACAGCTTGACAGCGACGTTGTTTAACAGGCTTTGACTTCGAAACAGGTCGAGAGTCTTTTTATTTCGACTCGTTAATGGCGCGCAGGGCGGACATGGGCTTGCGTTCGTAGCAACTGGATTTTATTTTTCGTGAAATCGAGTAATGGAATCAAGCGCGCAGCGCGTGCGTTTAAAGTTCACCGGGCCGTCGCGTCCGCTTAATCGATTTAAAATCCACCGCCGACCCAAATCACTGCCGACGACGTACCTACTGCCGAAGGACACTGCCGTCGTTGGAATTCGAACCAAAATTCATAATGCCCTGTGCAAATGTCCCAAGCGTCGCCAATATTTGCGCTCCGCCTCGGTTTACCCAACACCGGCACTCGTCGCGCGCTACCTCGTTCAATTGACATCACTCCATTAGCGCAGGCAGCGCGAGTCCGCTGGTTCCGTCAATGAAGCATAACCATTTCATTTCGCGCACTGCAGTTTCGCCATCCTTTCCTACAACGCAATCCAGAGGTCGAATGGTATGCAGATGTCCGTTTTGTAAAGAGAGATTATCTATGAATATATACGTTATTGATTTTGTTCATTCCAATTTCGCGTGTCAGTTGAAAGCTTCTAAAATACCTACATTTCACGAGTTATTCCGCCTTGGTTTTAACAAATTGTTTTTCCGTTAATCTCTTAAATTGCCTTATTAATCGTTTTTTAAGGAACATCTTGAGAGAGATTAAAATATCCGAGAATCATTGAGTTTCTGTTTTTAACTCTTTGCATCCTTTACAAATTCTTTACAAACCAAAGTCTAACTTTTTTAATATATAAAAGACTTAATTTAAAAATTACAATAAAAAGAAAGGCTTAGGGTCATGTCACACAAAAAAACGTATTCAGTAAGACTTAAACTTAAGCGAATTGACCAATCACAATCGAGACTTAAGAACGCCATCTCAAAACTCAAAACTTATGATTGGTCGAATAAGTTTCACTGCTTTACGTCTTTTTTGTGTGCCATGGCCCTTATTAAGAGTCGAACGCAGTTAGTGGTGCATAAATAATTCTTTGTAGAATTATATTTCGCAATGTTACATTAACGCTATAATTACCGGATGTTTCGGCTCCGCTTTGAGCCATCCTCAGCGCAAAAAGATAGATAACATATTGGTCAATGAAAAGAGACAGTAGTCTTACGCTCCTGGGAGAACCAGAGTGGTCATTCTGTCATTGTCAATTTCGGCAATTTCTCGTTGTGAAAGTTGGCTAGATGAATATAAAAACATATATTATAATGCTGTTATTTATTGATTAGTACAGATACACTCACCAATGGTTCCAGAGCGTAAGAATCTCACAAGAGCAGAAAATACGTGATAACAAGAACATCGCAGAGTATTAAAATTTTCACAGTCGAAAAATCAAACGAAATTAATAAAACCAAGAGCAGTTCTGAGATGTGTGGCGGTCAAATGAATGAAATACAATAATTAAATTAAGTCGGTAAAAGTAACAGAACGATGTTATATATGTCAATGTTATAAAATATAAATAAATAAATATAAGTCAGAGATAAAGTCATGTTGGTTGTTAAAACAATTAATTTATATATATATATATATATAAATATTTCCTTTAAACGTTATAATATATTTTGTAATATAAATCGATATGTCACAGGAAAGAGTTCAAAAACGATATCATTAGTAAACTGAAAAGAAAATATGAAATATAACGCTAATAGATCATGTTGACATTTTATAGAGCACGCAATCTTCCTGGTCTTCTCTATAACTTGACGACGACCTCCAGAGCGCTCACCAGGGGTTGCCTACCCGTGGTTGGAAAACCCCTCTCGTACATCGTATTTCCCTATAGTAGGAAACTGTACAGGATGATGTGGTGTGAGTGTCCCCTTGGCGAGGCATTAATGAAGCTCAATGTACACGTATGCGGATAAAGATGAGAGTGTAGTGCATGGTTCATGAAGTCAGTGGCCTTGCTCGTAAATTGGACTAACTTGGGACTATCAGTGGTATCGGGCAAAGCCGCATAATGCATTATACCCGCACACTCATGTATACTATCTACTAAATATATCCCTTTAACTATAGAGTATTTCAGAGTTATGATTTTCTAGCTCTGTATAAGATGATAAATGCAGATTTATGCTCATATGTATATATCGGTGGAGCAAGAAAATGTTAATTATTAAAAAATGAGGAAATGTAAAATGATGATAATGAGCTATTGTACTGAAATGTAAACTAGGGTAACTCCGGTATATACGCCGCACCTACACTGTTAATTTCTTTGGGTCATTTTTAACTATTCTATAAGTCGCCACTGCTCCTAATACCCAATATGTCGTCACTTTAACTAAAATATTGGTTAACATTTAATCATGTGTGTGTCAAAATGACCACATTTGTCGTTTAACTAAAACAAGGTGTCGAAATTAACAATATATTAAGTAGGAGCAGTGGCGACCTATAAAATAGTTAAAAATGACCTAAAGGAATTAACAATATAAGGAAAACTTAATTTATGAAGTACTATTTACTATGTTTAAGGAAAATGAATTATACCAATAAAAACTTTAGATTGTCTACTACTATAAAAAAATTTGAAATATAAAATATTTATTTTTTGCAGTTAACAAAAAAATTTTTAGAAACCCTTGCATTTTTGCCATATATCCCATAGAGGTGGGATATATGACCATTCATGGGTGGGATATACATGCCTTATAAAAAATTTACAAATAATGTTTATAAATAAGGCAATAAAATGATACAATAACTTATAAAATGTGTGTAAAAAGTTTATTAGGGCATAAGAATAATAAACAAATATACGAAACGTAATAATATTTTTGCATGTTTGTAGGCCTGATTGGTGGCTATAACCACCAATCAGGAAGTGAGAACAAGTTCGCGTCTCTCTACTTTTTATTAGGTCTCTAGACTACAGAGCGTCTGTACTACGGCATAAATCCTGCACGCTAAAAATGTCGTATATCTCAAACAGATGGGATATACAAGATATCGAGCTAAACAAAGAATATAAGAGCTATGCACTTGTATTTTGCTGTATTCCATCCTTTACTATCCCTCTACACTTATGTATCATGAAATAACCATTAAGCCTTTTACATTCCTTACAGTAATCATTTTACGTAGATCGTAATACATGATCGCGCTACTTACTACATTGAGAAATCGATTCAATTTACGAAGGTTTCGTTAATATTAACAGTAAAGAACTGAAATTACAACACAATACTAATAAAGGCACACAACAGAGTGGTTATGAGTAAATTACTTTTACTCCTTCTATTTTTTCTGACTTCTGCGGCGTAAATCCCCGCGCGGCGTAAATACCGGAGTTACCCTATAGTAAGTCTTGGAAATATTTACGTAGATATAGAAGTATTTTTGGAATTGTGGGAATTGGGAAAACCATAAATAGACAATAACTGGCGGTTGCTATAGCAACCTGTTACATCTGCTTTTAACACACGACAAAGGGGAGTTATGCATTTGACATTGCGAGGAATGTAACTGGCAAAATTTCTTTTGAAATTTCACGTTTTATGTGATCAAAAATCTAAACGTTGTTGGATGATGGAGTAGTGGTGATGTGTGTATATATATATATACAGGGTGGCCTATTTTAATCCAGTCGAATATCTCAAAAACCAAGCCCGGGAGAGAAAAATGTTTCAGACAAAAGTTGTTTGGTTCCAAGAGGGCCATAAGATGATACCATTGGTTCGACCTTGAAGAGTCATTTGAAGGTCACGTGAAGGTCACCTCAATTTTTTTAAATGGCATTCCCTATTTTTTATCACATATTCTTGTAGCTGATCTTGAGGGCTTTCCAAAACACTATAATTGAATAATTAAATGTTTTTTCGTTAAGTATTTTTCGGGTTACAAGACTTGAACGTTCTTGACAAAAATACAAAATATCTTGTAAAACATTAAGTTTTTGATAATGTTACCTTAATACTTTTATGCACAGAATAATGAGACGAATCAATTGGTATGAAAGAAAGACAGTTCCTTTAAGAAAAA
>NJRP01000306.1:6216-17998 GCA_003063835.1 Aphaenogaster floridana
CATAGAGGAAGCTTTATGAACGAAAAAAAAGTTGAGGAAGCAATGTGCAAGTTTCAGATACACTAAATCAATTGCGGACGATGTTTCTTAAAAGTATATAGAAACTTGCACATTGCTTCCTCAAGTTTTTTCGTTCATAAAGCTTTCTCTATGAGGAAGCCATACAACTTTTTGTTAATAATTATGTTGTTCTAATTTAAAATCATGCTGTCTTTGAAGTGGAGCAATGATAGCGATCTGTAATGATGAGGAAGCAATGTGCAAGTTTCTAATTTGCACCCCTTTTTTATATTTCTTATTAGGTCATTGTTTAAAGTAACATATTTTAGAATTGAAAAATAAATATCACTAGACTATTTTTTACTGTACATATTTTTTCGAAACTATATCAATTGATCCACTATACCCCCGGCATGGGTCACAGTGAATTATTATGAGATACAGTTAATTATGGGATTTTAAATAAAGAATAGCATTTTATTACAATTTTTATAGTTTTTATAATAACGTCTCAGAGTCGCGAATGAAATTTTCTTTTGATCTTATTGATCTAAGAGCGGCTCTTTCCGAAAGACGGAGCCCAGTTTTCCATACACGAGTACTCTTTCTACTCGATGTATGAAGAGCGCGGTTTGAGAATAATCCCAGTGATCAAGTGAATTCGAACCCGGGAACCCGAGGATTACGAATCTGGCGCTCTACCACTAGACCACGCCGCCGTTCTTCTAATGCATTTTTCATATCTGATTCTGTTTTGCGGCATCTTTGTCCTAAAAAGTAAAAGAAAGCATTAACCTTAATCCTAAATCGACAAAAATGTGTTGGTTCATAGTTGGGACACAGTGGATAATGATTCACTGAGTCCCATCAACCGTTGATCCAATGTGCCCCAATAGTAGGTATATCTACAGAACTTATAAATAAAAAATACAAAAATATATGAAATATCTAGCGAATTCATGTACACATTCATGTACACTTGTAAACAAATCTGTAAAGACACTATAAAAATACTAAACTACATTAGAATTTACACGAAAATAAAATACAACAGGACAAAACAAATACAATATGAAAAAAAGTTTCCTACTTACTTTACTACAGGACCTCTGTTACACGTACACACCCATCAGTGGCGTATCAGTTACTGGTTTGACAAGTAGTGACACAAACCATAATCTATAATATTTACTTGAAGAGCGTGTTTTTAGAACTAATAGTAGCGTAGTTATAACCAATGATCTACTCCCACACAGCACACTTTATCCTGAGGATATCCCAGAGTGATTCACATGTCCAATTGGACATAATGCGATCCCATGGAGATTCTATCGAGATATTCCTCGGATATCTAGTGGCTATCGTAATATCGTGTGCTGTGTGGGATGTATCCCTTGAACCATCCTCAGTAGAATAGAAAGTCATGATGACGTCAAAATGATGCTTCTTTACATTATTGTGAGGTCATTTTGACGTCATTTTGATGTCATTATGACTTTCTGTTCTTCCTGGGATTGTGCCCCAAGCTCCCCTATTTTCTTTTGCATCCCATAATGTTATCACTCGTTCTTTTAAAAGAAAAACGCGGTGCTGAGTGGCACCGCATATGCGCGCTGGACTAGTAGTTACCGCGTTGTCGGATAACCAAATTCAAATCCGACCATCACTACACAGTGTGGTTTTTACCTAGCGTCGGTCCCACACTTTACATGGGAAACGAGAGTTTTCCGTATCCGCTTTGCTTCACGTCTGACGTCTTCCTGATTCAGCATTGCATGGATCAATGCCGGATGGCAACATACCTGACGTAGTCGCAGCAAGAGCACCAAAATGCCATGCGTCTTTACGCATCGGCGTGCAACGCAATTTAAATTGCTGGCGTAGTTCTGCTTTGCTAGTTTGAGAGTGAAAGGGATTCTCTAAAATCTAAAAACAAAATAGGGTTCGCCGTTCGATATTATCACCTTGTCTTTTCCTTCTCAAGAATTTCGAGCCCTTGAATTTGAATGGACGCCACGATAATCTTGCCCAGGGCGCCAATGTTGCTAAAACCGGCACTGGGCACGCGTATGTTCTCTGTTCTTTGGTTTTCCTCAAGAAGAGAAGAAACATATGTGTGAGGTACTGGAGCAACAGGGTGGCGAATCTATCGACATCAACGATCTCAAAAGGCGATGGGCAATCAATGGCTGCGTTCAGCAGAACAAAGCGCTTCGTAAGCGCTTAGTGATTCTTTAATATAATTGGTTCTTCCCTTTAGTTTTTCGTTGGATCTAAGTGTAGAAACCAATCGTAATAAAGAATCACTAATCGCTTTGTTCTGCTGAACGCAGCCAATGTGCGGATACCTTTTTTCTGTGCGTAATCTGAAACGTACGTCATCATTTCTTTTTTATCCCATAATAATAACTCATGACGTAAGGGTTATAATTAACTTTTTTATTATAATTAATTCTCATTTGGATTTTTGTAGAAGCGACTATGAAACAAATACTTGAAGTTGAGGAAAGCACGATGATACACGAAGATACTGTACGTTCTTGGTACCGAAAATCGCATAATCATTACGAGCCATCAGAACAAATCGCAAGAAAGTGAGTGTTATGCCAATTAAATGTCAATAAGACTACAGGTGGCCAAGCAAGAGATTGAGACAGATTGAGCTGTCTTTATATAATCGGGATTTCTATTTACAGTTACAAAAAGTCCTTTGATAAATGTATTAGATTTGGCAAACCTTCGAGCAGTCAAGGATCTAAATCTCGGATTAGAAGAATTTTGACATGGATTAATTGTGAACCGGTTACCTTAGTCAACCGTCAACAAGCGGATTTCATAGAGCGCACTAGATCGTTTGTCGGACAAATCAAGTAATATCAATTGGACCAGCAATTGTTAATCTTACGATAGATGTATAATTTATAACAGCATGACGAGAAATGACAAAAATCTCATCGATCTCTTATGTAACAAAACCCCTTCCGTGTATATAAATAGATAAATGCAAATGTTTTAACTCTATCGTTACAGAATTTAAATAAAAATGTTTTAATTCATATTATTTTTTATAATTGTATCTTACTCTTTGTTTTAATATATATAGCTTACTCATTATTATAATATAGCATTATATTTACATTATTATTTTTAATATATAGATTTGATTTTTTGTCAGCTTATGAAACGATGCAACTTAAGAGTTAAGCTTCAAACAATATACAGAGTGTGATCTTTATTGACGTTTTCTTTCTTTGTATAATAAATAAATAAGTACTTAATTCAACAATAAAAATGGCAAATTGCCTTGTGGAAAATAATGTGGAAAACAAATTTGTTTCAAGAGATCCAGAAACGTCGCGTCTTTATGCAGATATCGTACATGGTAAGAAGAGCGTCAAGGACGAATTTGATGTATCAGACATTTTACGTAATTTTGAATTGAACGAGGAAACGCTTTTCTGGTGGCAATGTCTACAAGATCTAAACAATTTTCGTCGAAAACTCAAAAAGCAAATACCGGAAGTGCCGTTCTTGGACATGGAGGAAGAGTTTTCTTGTCTAGACAAAGTTAATACAATTCAATAATATATCTAAACTATAATGTATGTGTATATGTATTATTAATTATATTATTATTATTTCATATATTTATTACAACAGTAAAAATTATGCGTATTAATTTATGAATTCACACACAAATAAATAGGATACATAACTTGTTAACCAAATTAATCAAAATTATGCAAAAATTAAAGCTTTATTTTTATAATTATGGAATTGTTATAAAATTTTAATGCAGGAATATGTTGGAGTTTTGCCTGAAGATAAAGTTTTTCTGATTTTCGAGAAGTATCATGTATACCCAAACAAGAAGTTTCTGGTACCGTTAATGGATACATTGCAATTACGCAAAAATGGAAATGTTAATTACAGGGAATTGCTGAATCTCTTGAATTGGAGGCGCAGTTTACCCGTTCTGCCAACGATAAAACGTGAACGAATTACGGATAATCTTTATATGATATTTATAAATTTTATTTAAAATTGATCAACTAGAAAAATTATTAACTACTTACAAATGAAAAACTTTCGTGTAATAATTAATAATTTATTTAGTTATTTCGAATGCATCGTAATTTTAATTTTATGTTTAACACATATATATACACACACACACACACAATTTTAGAAGCATCAGTGGCGAGTCCAGATTGTACCACATATAGTGACAGCATAAGAAATGTTCAGACAACTGATAGCACAAGTAGAGATTTCTTTTTATAACATATTTCTACATCTTAAAAATATTTCTCTCAAAGTAATTAGCGAATACTCTGGAATATATGAACTTTAAGAAATAGAAGTACGTGCGGCAGGACTTCCATCCGAAAGATCAGATTTTATGACAACAATGTTACCGCGCGCCGGTATATGTCCAGACAAGGAGAATTTAGGCGATCAAACCTCCGTTCATTGCTTGATATCGCCTAGCATATTCACGAGATACGACTTGACACATATAGATTTTTTCAAGGTAGATCGCTTGATCTCGTATTATAAAATTATTATATACTTTATAGTAAAGATGTTACAGCATGGATATTTTTATTCTCAACTCAATATGAATTATATCAAATTACAAAATCCAGACGCAACCCATACAGCACAGAACATTGCAGCAACATTTCGGCAATATTGCAATGTTACTGCAATGTTGCGTGCTGTATGGGAAGATTTCTTCACCCAAAAAATTCACCAAAATTTCTCTCTAACTATAATATCAATTAATATACTATTCTATTATTGTTACTATATTATATTAACCTATTATATACTAATTTATTATATTACTAGATGTATGATGAAAATATTAATTTATATTATTTTGTAAATCTGTTATATAGATTCGCGACAAGGAAGAAATACGAAGCATATTCGAGAACATCGGTTTTGAATTTCCAGAGAATAGCTTCGATACGCTTTGGCAGGAAGGAATGCGGAAAGATTGCACCGGTGGTGTATGCGTAGAAACATTTCGGGAGGTACTCGCCGCGTCAGATCTCGTGGCCAAGAAAATTACATGTGCCTAGATACAATCAAGATCTTTGTCTTGAAAGCTCTATACAAACAGAGACTTATGAAGAAAAAATATAAAATTGTATATTTTAAGTGTAATAATCATAAGCAATTAACATATTTTAAAAACTAACAGTAACATCTTCATTCAACAATCAGAGTATAATAATTAGTTTAGGCTTATCAGATGTCAAATTATACATGCATTGAATATACAAACTATATATTTAATACATCTAAAATAATATTATATATATTACATAATTATTTACATTGTAGCTTTATTCTACTGGTTTCAAGAATTTTGGTTTCTTCTTCAATGGTTCGTCTTTATCCTTTGTCTTTCTAGGCTGTGTCTTTATATGCCTGTTCTGATTGTCAAACTTTGCTCGCATTTTCTTCCATTGAACAGCCATTTGTTCATCAGATATGTCAGTCTCTTTTTTCATTTCTATTTTGGCCCGTTTGGCATTCTCCTTTGCTTCCATTAACTTCTCTATAGCTGGGTTCATCCCTTGAAAGCTTAATCTACCGTCACTGAGATGCTCGCAGAAAACATAGCTCGGTTCCACAAGAAATTTACCACTTAAACATAAAATAGAAGCAAGTGATTGACTGCGATACTGTCGCTAGGATAAAATATTTGAGTCTCAATATATCAACAATATATTTCGATGTGCGAAACATCAAAAATTTTATTAATTTACATTATTATTGATCCAGATATAGAGTTTTGATACTTGGAGAAAATAATCAAAGTGCTTACGATGCTTTTTTCATACGTGATGTAAGCTCAGTACCGAAGTACTCCTCTCCTTCTTCCTGAAATTGCTCTTTCTCCACTTTGTCTTTTGTCCGTTTCATGAACTGCAAACAGACCCACATATTATCGTGTAACAATGCTCTATCTCGTACAACTTTTTCCAACTCACCTTCATTTCCAATATACTTTTCGACAGAGCTATTTTCTTCGAATTCATGTTTATAACGATTAATATTACAAATATGAAAAACAAATAATAATACCTCTCAAGAGATAGTTAAAATTGCGAAAAACTCTGACAATTCTTATCAAGAAATAGTAAAAATTTAGAAGACTGAGAAATTGTACGCACGTGTCATACTACGATATGTTGTAAACAAAACAAACCATAACCTAACTTTTCTATTATACTGTAGCAGGCTCGAAGATTCCTGCAGTACCAACATTATTTGTAATAGTTTTGAAGAATTCTATATTACCAATCTCACTTGTTATCACTATAATTATTTATTTATTTATTATATTATTTAAATTTACAAAAAAGCACATTTATTAAATTAATAATATCCATTTATTATACATCACAGTTTGAGAAAGATACTTTATTAAAATGTTATTAAAAAATAATTTCATAGTTATTTCTCTAACAATAAGTACATATCTGCAATTGGTTAATAAAATGCACAATAAATGTTGTTAAATCAATAAATGTTCTTCGTTTCTAAATAAGTGTTAAAAAATAAAGTAAATGATAACGACGAACAAATTTTTTATGATAACGCGTCGGTAATACAGAAATTTTAAAAATTGCTACAATGTGATGTTGATAATGTAGAAATCTTCAACGCTTTTACCAACACGTGAGTACCGATCGAGTGAGTATCGGGTGTCGGTACACCGTTTTCTTCCTCGAAAATATCGACCGCGCTCGATTCCTCCGTCTTTTCGGCCGTTTACTTTCCCGATTCGCCGCATAACGGTGATTTTCGTTGGGAGAATTCGGGGAATCAGCCATGTATACGGCGGGAGAATCTTAGGTTCCACACCAATCTAGGCAGGTTAGAATAAATAAGTAAGTTATGATAAGTAAATAAATATATTAATTATATTGATTTATATTTCTTTAATATTATATTATATTATCTTGTTTATATTTCCTGAATGACTTGAAAATAAAATATTTTTTGGGAATATTTAAAGAGAGGGCCTACGAGTACCCGTATTCTCATACATTTGGCACATTGTTGAGATCACGTGCACGGACATGCACGACATTGCACGAAAGAACGCATCCTCGCTAGCGATAGTGGGAAGAACGTGGAGGAACGTTACGGACTGGTGGCTCTTGAGCGACTCTCGTCCATGAAATCGCGCAAGATGCAGAGGTACGCGACGACCGATCTGGCACACGAGGCACAGCGCGTCGGAGAATGACGTAGCAGCGCGGTCGAGGAAGCGAGGGACGCATCAGCGGGAAGGTGGACATAGCAGCGAAAGCAGCTTGATCGTTCCTACCTAGGTAAACCCGCGCCCATACACCATAGCGCGCGCGCGAGATCAATAACAACGACATTATTTCGGATGTAACGGATCTCTAGAGCTTCGTGGCAAACTGGCAAATTTCATTCATCTCCGCGATGGCCCTACACGTAGTCCAGTGTGGTCTCGATTTCATCCTGATTATGTTTGAGGTTTACTCCCACTGGCCACGCCGTAGGCGTAAAGAAAGCTGAAGAAGCTGGGACGACATCTTAGGGATCGTCGACTTTAATAGTACCTTATGAGATTATCCTTATTTCTTGTTTTTATATACTTTTTTTTATTGTGTTTACTAAGCGTTAATGATTAATATTTCCAATACTGATGACTCACGTGCGACGTTTACTC
Source organism: Aphaenogaster floridana (assembly GCA_003063835.1). Lineage (NCBI taxonomy): Eukaryota > Metazoa > Arthropoda > Insecta > Hymenoptera > Formicidae > Aphaenogaster > Aphaenogaster floridana. Next base: position 13,943 of record NJRP01000306.1, read on the forward strand.
AACTTTCTCTCTGATACCAATCATAACCTCCTAGGAATTCTTTCATTTTTTTTTTCTAAAGCTAATACTGCTGTATTATACATTAAATTGAGATGATTTGCGAGATATCAGATGGGTAATAAAAATAATTTGCTTTTTCTTTTATTGTTTTTATCACGATGGCATAAACGGTATACCATTTGTTGGAACTAATTTGATGCAAAATTGGTATCTTAAATTTTTGGAGCATACATAGTATTTTGTACATCAGGAGACATTAAGCAGCATAAATTTTATAAATGAAAAGCAAACATCTTTCAATGTTTTAAACAAATTACTTATTACGTTCGTTACTATTTATGTTTAGCAGATATAACACATTTGCTTGCAAAGATGTCGAAACGACCGGGAGACAACGTGGACTCCAGTTCCCAACCACCTATAAAGAAGGTGCAGTTTGAGCCGATTCTAATTGGACCTATATCTACCCTCGAAGAAATGGACATGAAGGTTTTGCAATTCCAGAATAAGAAGCTGGCGCAGGTATAAAAAGTTCATGTTGCATTTGTAAGATTAATAAATGATTTGCAAATAAAGATAAATATTGAACTATAATGTGAAGATTATATATAAATAAGAAAATAGTAATACAATTATGTATAATAAATATACTAAAATCATATATTAATCATATATAAAAATTTTGTAAATATGATACAGGTTGACAGTTGAGAAGAAACTAAATTACTGTTATTTTACAATGAGAATGGAAATTTTTGTAGAATAGTGTTTAATTAATTTTATTTTGTCTGTTACAAAATAACAGCTATTTAGTTTCAGCAACTTTCCGATTGTCATCCTGTATAACCTTTATGTATAACCTAAAATTTAAAAGTATATCATACTTTGTATATTATACAATATCTTCTATAAAAGTATGATATACTTTTATCGATATTGTATAATTATATTATACAATATGATAGAAATCATACTTTTACATATAAATTACTTTTTACAATATTGTACAATTTTTAGTTAGCATCCTTCTCTCTCATGTATAATTCATGTATTTCAGAGATTGGAACAAAGGCATAGAATGGAAGCTGAATTGAGACAACGTATCGAACAATTAGAAAAACGTCAAATGCAGGACGATGCAGTACTTAATGTGGTTAATCGATATTGGAATCAACTCAATGAAGATATACGTGTATTACTGCAGAGATTTGACGCTGAAACTGCTGATGAATCTGAAAATAAAAGTATGCTTTGAAAAAAAAGTGCAATACAACACCAGTATTCTCTGCGACAGATTCTTTTAACAATTTTGTTCTTAATTACAGACGAGAGTGAGGCTACAACGTCGTTTCTTATGCAGCTATCTTCTTGGGACAAAGAAGAATTAGATGACAAATTAGCAAATCGTGTACAGGTGTCAAAACGAGCTGTATCTAAAGTTGTACAGGCGTTCGATCGTTTGTCTCAACGAAATGAGAAGATCACCCTTGCACTTAAAGGAGAATTTGACGGCGGTAAGTTATATCCAGAATTCCTTCGAGGTTTCGAATTAACGCACTACAACAAATTGACATATGCATCTTATTTGATTTACGGTAAGATTCAAAATTTTCCACAAAATCTCGGAGGAACTTCATGGACATATTATATAACTATTGCAAAAGGTTATACATCTAAGGATATAATTGATGCGATTATATGAATATGAATTATATAGAAGATGCGCCAAACATTGATGAAGTCGTACGTCGTGCCAATGCGGAAATACAAATGGAAAATAGAAATCTGCAAGCGATAAATATACAATTGCACGAAAAATACCACACTATCTCATTAAAGGTAATTGATTTTTTGTTTATATTTAATTTTTTACTTTTTATTGATTACTGACTCGATTACTATACTGACACAACCATGAAATCTTCCTAATAATCAGAAAAGCATATTTATTCTGGATATTTCTTCATAGATGTCAGAATTGCAAGATACAATAACAGGGAAAGATACGCTTGCAGCAGAATTGCGAAATCAAGTAGACGATCTGCAGTATGAATTGAACAAAGTACGGGCGAGAAACGACAAATTGGAACATCATCTTGGAGAAGCAATCGAAAAGTTAAAAGCTTTTCAGCAAATTCATGGTACAGATGAGAAAGGCAGTAATAAACCGAATACTTTAGTTGCATCTAGTGTTTCTCAGACTAAGGTAAAATTTCGTTTTTCTATATACACTTATAAGTATAAACTAGTTCAATATTACAATATTCTATTATATTATTCTTTATAATATATTTATAATATATATAGACATATATTATTTACAGCTTGACGACTTACAAAGGGAACTTGAAGAGACGCGTGAATTAGCTAACAATAGATTGCAGGAATTAGACAAACTGCATCAGCAGCACCGTGACACCTTAAAAGAAGTAGAAAAATTGAAAATGGATGTAAGTAAATAGTCACATTTCCTAAATTTTGTTTATATCACGGTACTCTAATTTAATTAACTTTGCTCCGTTACCAAATGGTTGAATTTGAGCATTTCTTGTTGCAGATAAGACAGCTCCCTGAATCAGTAATCGTGGAAACAACAGAGTACAAATGTTTGCAATCACAATTTTCCGTACTATATAACGAGTCTATGCAATTAAAAACGCAATTGGATGACGCTCGCCAACAATTGCAATCGAGCAAAAATGCACATCTACGTCACATCGAGATGATGGAGGTAAGATTTTTTTATATTCAGAGACTTCACGAGTATGTATATATAAATCAATGTTTTATTTTTATCAAAATAATATTCTTTTCACAGAGCGAAGAGTTAATGGCTCAAAAGAAATTGCGCGGAGAATGTATACAACTCGAAGACGTTTTAGCACAATTACGCAAGGAATACGAGATGCTTCGCATTGAATTCGAACAAAATCTAGCTGCTAATGAACAGACGGGCCCGATTAATCGAGAAATGCGGCATCTGATTACTTCTCTTCAAAATCACAATCAGCAATTAAAAGGAGAGGTGCACCGTTACAAGCGAAAATACAAAGAAACTTCTACTGAAATACCTCGAGTATGTATATATAAATATATATTCTAAATTTTTTTTATTTTTTATTTTATTATAAAAGTTAACAATTTTCTATGCACGATTATGTCAACCTTGATTTTGATAATATATATGTATGTATCAATTTATTGTTCTCGAAACAGGTTACAATTTACTTTATATTCCTTTACTCAAAACTTTCAAACCCTGTAATCAACCTCTTCTTTATTGGAGATATCTATCTTTAGTTGGAGGGATATAATACCATATTTTTGAAACTTTCTAATTCTTTAGCTTTTTAATCAACCTTTTATAAATCGAATCATACGGGGTAAGGGTCATGATAGAATCCGAGACCTGTTGATTGCGAATCGATCACGTTTATAAATTAATAAATAGAGCTATTCATTACCTCAATAATAAAATAAAATTTTACTTATATAAATCACCATACGATATATTATTTAACTGTGATAAAAATAGATAAAATGGTTTATTTTTATCTAATTATTCCAGTTAAAAAAGGAAGTAGAGGAATTGACGACAAAATTAGGTCAGCAAACATTACAAGAAAATAAAGAAGGGAATAATTCAGATGGCAGCGGAAAGGAAGAAGATGCATCGAATTCGTTGCCAGGTTCTACACAGGTATAAAGGCCCAGACACAATGCTAGGCGGTAGCGATAGGAATAGGAACAGAGAATAATCACAGGCAATAGATTTCAATCTATTAGAAACCGTGTATCAATGCACAGTCATTAATACACGGCATTGTGTCTGGGCCTTTACGATTTATATAAATATATATAAATTTAAATAAATTTAAAAAATAATGCAATTTTTCCCATGTTATATTAATTTTTTATACATTTTGTTATTTGTATTATAGGTGCGCAACTAAGTTCTCGCTGTTTTTTTTATGAAAATGCAACTTTATTGTGAAAAAATAGTTATAAATGACTCATTCAAAGTATTGCCCATCACTAGCTACAACTTTTGCCCAT
>NJRP01000306.1:29093-67704 GCA_003063835.1 Aphaenogaster floridana
TATTAGATGTCTACTAGTTATCCATAGTAGATATGGATATCGTATAGATATGTGGATAGCCACTAGATATCTATTAAATATTTTGTTCTGTGTGGGATGCATCTACTTGCAACTTTACGCTGTAAATACTTATGATACTATCTGCACTCCTTTGTAATAATTGAATGCAGAAAGTAGATGGACGAGAAGAAATCAACAGGCATTTATTTCATAAAATTAAGCTTCTTATTTTTGAAATCAGAAATTTATCAAAAAAACGAATTGGATTTGGATTAATTCTTATCTTAGCATTATACTTTATTTCTTACAAGTAATAGAAAAATAATCGTTTTTTATTTTTTCTTAAAATAAATTGTTACTATCAGGGATGTGCATTATTTGAAATAAAAGCATTTAAAATGGAAATATAAAATGTAAAATGCCTATTTTGTATTTTGCATTTAAAATACATGTTTTCAAAAACTATTTTACATTTCCATTTTAATGGTTTTTGTATTACCTATTTTTTATTTCAAATATATTTTTCTTGCAAACTAAAAATTAATCAAAATTTTTAATAATATACATGTCATAGCCAGATTATTATACATATATAAATCCGTCTTTTTATAAAATGTCTAGGCATTTTATAAAGTGCGGCCATATTCTCAAATGATGGTTAAAAATTAAATATTTTACAATCTGACTAAGAATTTTAGTCTTTTTATAAAACGCTAACAAGCGACTCGCCACATTGTCAAACGCGACGATTTGTACATCGATTTAGATTCTTGCTGGTTCAATTTAATCATTTTATGAACTGTCTTTGTGTAGAACAGCCATTTATAAAAAATTTGATAAGAGAATATATAAAGTTTATTTTATTTTAAAGAGTTTAAAAGAAAGTTTATAAAAGTTTATAAAAGTTTGATAAGAATTTAATTAAATATAAATAAATATATATGTATATAAATGTAAATTGAAAAAACCATTTTTATTTTAAAAAACCATTTTAAAAATGCCTATTTTCCATTTCCTATTTTAAATGGGTATCCAAAAAGCATTTTCAAATGGAAAGCTTCCAACTATTTTGTATTTTTTATTTTAAATGAGTTTGGACACCCATTTTGCACATCCCTACTATAGAATCCAGTGTTATATATAAATATTCATTAAAAATTTATTTTAATATTTGATAGAAATGTATTGAAAATGTGTCTTGATTCTTATTAAGATATTAAATTGTTTAATTCCATTAGAAGAAATGTAAAGAAAAAGAAATGGAAAAAATATTAGAAATGCTTAAAGAAATCTCTGAGAAGAAAATAAAAAAGAATATAAAAATTATTTTGAGAAATTCCTGAATTTCAAAAGTTTATAAATTTCCATCAAACTTTTTTTAAATTATCTATATTTTCTGCAATCAATAGTGCAGCAAAATTGCCGATAAAATAATATTACAGTAAGTAAAGGATTTGTAACACGATTTACTGACATGTATGTGATTACGATATAAAGGCTTCTTCAGGGCTACGTGGCCAGCCGAAGACTAGAATCTCACGGGTTGTCATCTTCTTGAGCCGATCCATCGATTTGCAGCTATCGCGAACGAGCCGTTCTGCCCGAAAACATCTGGACGTGCGCTCCCAATTCCAGTGCAATATCGGTACGAGATCTATTATCGGTAAGTTTTCAAATATGAAGTGAACTATCAGTACGCAATCTCGACTCTACGTCACGAAGACGTTCACACTCCTCGCTTATCGCTGCGCTTACACCCGACATTCACCCTCGGACACTAATCTTCGACAGCGAAAGATCCACCTCTCGGACGCGACGTTACGGATGAAATAATGCCGATGAGAGAGATAGAGACGCCGGATAAAAACTTCGTGGGAAATATCGAGCGTAAGGCTCAGCTTTGGGAACAACGACGCTCCACCGTTAAAAGGGAGCTCGTGCTCAAATCGCGACTATACCCCCACGGTATATACCACCGCGATACTATTTATAGAATAAATACACAAAACTTTGTAGAGAGAGTTTTCTTTCGCGAAGGACGATTGCGCCCGTTCACTAGCACGAACAGTAACACCACCGTCAACGTCTCTCCCTCGTCCACCCTGTCACCTTAACGTTCTCCCAAAGGAAAGACACTATTATTAGATTCCTATTTATTTCTAACTGTCCCACGATTCTATCGATCGCCGTTCCTCCGATAATTCGAAGGCGGCCTGTCGTCTTGACACCTTCTTGAAGCACCATCTGAAGGATTAACTTCTTGTTCCATCATCCTCCAGTTATTTCTTCGAGCTGAACTAATTTGTCCCGATGATCCTCAAAGCATTTCCACGCTAGAACTAATGGACTATTCCCTCGTCGCTTCTTGTCGTTTATTTTGCAATGACGAGACGATTTTTGCCCCATCTTGATATCTGTTAAATTCTCTATCTTTTTTCCATAATTCCTTTAAATCTCGGAACCAAAGAATTTTTGTTAATATTTCTTTGAAATTCCATCTTACTATATCATTTCTTCGACGTTTCTTCTTTCGTAAAGCTGCAAGATTTGTGACTTAATGCTCCTTCGAAATTGCATGCTAGGACTAGTGACTAACTTGTGTATGTGTTCCCTCATAGTTCCCTCGTCCTTTCATCATTCTGTCATGTTTGGAACTACAAAGCGACTAGTTACTTTAACACTCCCTCCAATCTAAGCTTTGGTATAGCTATCTATCTGCTCACCATTTTGTCATCCCTAGTTTTCTGTCATCTTAATACTGAACGTATAACGGTGAAACGATCAGCCCCTCGCTTTACGTTTTCTTCGTTCTTGCTTTAACAGTCTAAAATTTGATGCCTTTTTTTAAACGCAACAACCGTTTTTGACTAATTGCGTCTCCATTGATGCATAATTTCCTAATTGCTTTTTCAATACCTTGAAACAATTAAATAATTCTTCGTCTCTTCATCCTAAACGCTATGATTCTTGAATAATTGTTCCTTGTTTTTCATCATATTACTTCCTCATTTTTTATCATTTCTTCATTAAACTCCCGAAAGGCTTATCCTTGATACAACACTTCGGAATAAAGTTAAGACTATCCATAAATTCTTCTTCTTCCATCATTCTGTCTGTTCGTTTCTTCATTGTTCCTCCAAGAATTTGAAGGCACAAAACGATGTGTCTCTTTGATATTTCTTTGTAATACAACACTAGAATTGTTAGATAACCGTTATGTTCGCCGTTCTGTAATCTGCGACGCCTTGTAACAAGAAGACGATACATTTCATCACATTGTCATTGGCGCAATCACATAATTTGTTAGCAAGAATAATGGAAATTGTTTCACAAATTCCGGAAACCAAATAATTAAAAACATCTATCATGTTCAAGCACTTTTTTTTCTTCACATGTTCGCGCAGACAAACAGTTCTTCCGCGCGCACTGATCGCGAGTTTATCACCCAATTATCGCGTAATGACACCACATTGTCATTCCATCGAAATGTCCTAGTGCGAGAACTTGAGGAACACTTGTTCCAGAGTAGTTTGACTAAAGCTGTATTCTTCTATATCCAGTTCGAGCTTGGCTGCAAGCAGAAATTTTCAAAAAGTTACGGAAATTCCCTTCGCAACAGATTTACAATAAGATTGAAGTTTTAAATTCCTAAATCGGAGACTTTGAAATTCTAGTCTCATTAAATCTCTTTTGATCAAAGAGAATACTAGATAAATCCTACTTTCATTTTTCAAACTTTTATTTACTCTGCACTAATCGAATAAAGTTTTCAAGTTTAAGATCTTGCAAATTATAAATTGTTCAATTACTGTTAAGAATTGAAACGTAACACACACTCAAAATAACTGCAATTGAAAATTTTCAGATTGGAGACATCCAAATTGAAACGTCCTAGATATAATATAAAAATCAATAACTGGACTCGTGACAGGCCGATTATTAAACTCCGAAGGAATTCTTTAGTTCCTTTAAGCCGTTTTCTCACCTTTCTCCAATTGTGTGAAGCACTCAGCCAGCGAGTTCACGGCATGTTGGGGCACGGCAAAGACTAGCCGGTCGGCGAAGCTCTCCTCCAGGGTGGCATCAGGGAAAAGACCGGCGACGAATTCCTTTAAGCCGGTGATCCTGTCACCGGAGGGTGTCGTCGGCGTGCAGTCGCCGCCCAGCAGCTTCATCTCTAGGGTATAGCCAGCACCGTAGAGATTCTTTAGATGTTGAGTCGAGCCGATGCATCTCAGCTCACCCTTCACCATTATGCCGACCCTTGAACACAGTGCATCGGCTTCTTCCATGGAGTGGGTAGTTAATATGACTCCCCTGCCACCCTGTTAATTAAAGAAATCTTTAGAAGAAAAGTCTTTAATAGTAGTCTATATTTGACTGAGAAATCTTTAATCTTTTAATATGAATTTATTGCTGTCTGTATACTGACCTATTTTGATAATTATCTTGTTATTATTATATTATTCATTCTTCTATATTTTTTTATACTGTTTCTTTTTCTAGTTTGTAAGAATCTTTTAAAAATTATATTATTTGAAAAATGCATTGGATAAGATTAGGGAATGATTTTAATTTATAGTGTACGCTGCATTCACCTGGAAACTAGCGAGAATCGTGTCCCATAGGAATCTCTTCGATCTGGGATCCATACCCGTGCTCGGTTCGTCCATGAGAACCACCTTAGGTCCACCGACCATTGACATCGCAAAGCTAAGTTTTCTTCTAGTTCCGCCGGAACATTCTTGGCTCTGCTTATCGGCGTGTTCATGAATCTGCAGACCGGACAAATATAGATCCACGATTCTGCAACACAATCATTAAAATGAACTAGATAGTTATATCTACAAGAAAAACACATGTATAGCAATTAAAACCGAACGATATTCTATCAATTATGTTAGAAAAGTTAGTATTGACTTACACATCAAGAAACTAAACAAATTGTCATATATAAAAATCAAGTACTTATATTAAAATTAATTAGTAATGCTAAAATAATTTTTAACGCTGCAGTAAAACTTTGATACCAAACAGAAGTTTTTAAGTCTATAATAAAATTCAATTGTTTATAAATTAACTACTGTATCCCTAAAAAATCAATAATACTTCACTAAATTGATTAAATGAATGTTGAAAAATTGCACCTGTCGACTTCGCTCCATGGAACCCCGCGGATCGCGGCGTAGCATTCCAGATGCTCTCTTACAGTGATATTTTTCCATTGAGCGTCGTGCTGGGGACAATAGCCCATCTGTCGGAAAGCCTCCGTCATGTGGGTGTTGATATTGTGGCCGCTGATCTGCACCCTACCCTTCGTCGGCGCCTCCTCGGCAATGATGATCTTCATTGCCGTAGTCTTGCCGGCGCCGTTGTGGCCCAGCAGGCCCATAACTTCACCTGGTTCCACTGCCAACGAGAGATTTCGCACGGCGACCTTCCGGTCATCCTCGCCCTTCGAACAGCAGGATGATGATCCTGCCTCTTTTTGTCGGTACTCCTTCCGCAAATTCTATAAATTCGTCCGTTTTATGTGAGATAAAATAAGATTGCACAACTGACAAATTAATTTAACCGCAAATATGAATTAAGTAATTAATACTTGCATTACACAATTGTTTTAAGTTAAAACAAACTGTGAGTGTGACTAATTTTGTTATAAATATAATATTTAAATGTAAGGATACAATCATATTCTAATATTGTTGCATATAAATGCAAATTTAATTAGAATTGATATTGACATAATTTCGATCGAACAAAATTTTGTAAAGTATCTAGCAGAATTTCTCATTGATAAATTTGGCTATCTGTTTCGTATTATAATGGATGATAATTTCATCTGTACTATTTTACCTGAAGCAATACTAGGGGCGGTTCTTGACCGAGAGTTGACGAAACGACAACATTGAAAACCTTCTGTCGTTCGTTTTTCACATCCGCGTCCTCGTGTTCGCCGATATCCGAGTTTTCCATAATTTCTTCACGAATGGAGTCACCATCACTCTGTGAAAAAAGTAATGTCTTGAGTTTCCATATAATTACAAAAATAGATTTCAGAAATAGTTTTAGTAACATTTTAATAGATTTAATTTAAGATCTAGGCTACTATTCACTTGTAGTCAACATTGTGGCTAGGATATATATCTCAAATTATATGAAAAATTTGTTTTTATTTATTACTATAATATTTATTTATATAATTTATTTATATAATAAGCGGAAAATTATACAACTTAAAAACGGAAATGTATACTTACATATATATTTCGTGCAAGATACTATTGAGTTTTCTCATAAATTATTTTCAGATTACAATTAAATGAAAAAATCTACAAGTAAATTAGGAAAACAAAAATTAAGAAATTCGTTAGCATTTTTCTTTTTATAAGACGCAATTGAATGACTTAAATTGCAATGCAAAATATGAGTATGAACTGGTAGAAGAATATGCGACTTTAAAATACAGATTTGTATATGAATGAAAAACAGGTTTATGATTAGCCGTAAAAATGTTAAGTGTTAACGTTAAATTTGCGCTAACCAGGAAGTAGCGTTTAAAGAAATCGCCGACGTTGCCGCCGCTCTTGTTGTTGTCCAGCAGGAGTAGCACGAAGAACCAAATCGGGCATTGCAACACCACACCAACAGCTAGCAGTATAATCTCCGCGGTGAGATAATCATACATGGAGAGATAGTGACAGGCGCGGTTGATGGAGCACATCAAATGAACGCGATCCACGTAGTACACTGCTGCATACGGCACGTACATGCTGTTCGATAGGGAAAAGGCCACGTGCAACGCGAACGAAGCTGTCCTACCTTGAGCAACAGATCATAACGTGACAGATAATTGTATAATATTGGTGTTATCAATCTTGGTAAATATATCAGGTTTCAAGAAAAATAGTTATAAAGCATGTAATCTCGACATTTCAAATAGAGGTAAGAAAAAATATATATATGATTTCATGAATTGACACGCTGTAAATTAGGAATTAATATTCAAAATCATTAACATTCAAAGGCTTGTTAGTTTAGAGATTTCAACAATACTAAGGGCGGTATTCATAGTCGGTTCTTATATTTAAGACCGTCTTAACGATCTCAAGATGCTATACAGCCATTTCATTGGCTGAGCGGAATCTTAAGTCCACCTAAGACTCGACTTAAGACGATCTTAAATATAAGAGCCAACTACGAATACCGGCCTAAGAATGAAAAAAAGATACAAACGGTTCCATAAAGTGCTTGACATAGCGAATTAGGCAATTAGCGAATTAGTTTAAAAATTAAAGGCTTGCGAGGAAGGTGGCCTTCCATCGCAGAAAGAAAATGATAAGATGATCTCAATATGTTAGTTATTATTTACCGAGTGTTTGCATATCGAGGATCATGACTATGGCGAACGGTAGCAACCCGAAGAAGGTCGCAATGTTCGGCAACATGCTTTGCGCGGAGTCCAACTTATCAAAGATGTAACTGAGACATGTAGAGAAGAGGATGGACGATGGGCAATAGAGCATTATGAGAATGCCGAGGGTGATCATGGCCGGTATTTCCCGTAGCGAAGGCACATCGAAGAGAAATATGATGCCGAGGATGCACAGGCAGATGAAAGTCATCAGGCCGACTAGCACAATGAAGTAGCTAAGAAAATACATGAAGAACGACAGGCCATTCACGCGAAGCTGATTCTTCGCTTTGATCTGAAAAGTATTTATAATATATATAGAATTTTCCTGGAAAGAATCTCATTACATTTTAATTTTATACTTGTTGAATCTTTAAGTCGATTTTAGATCAGAAAAATTAATTTAAAGAAACATATAATATCAAGAATTATAATCTAAAACATTCATTTTATTTAAAACTGATAAAAAACTTTGCAGTTCATTTTATTGCAAATAAAAATCAAGTTAATAAATTTTTTGTTTAATTTTTAGTTTCTTGTTAAGATACTTAATGTTAAATATTATATTATAAAAATAATTAAACAGAAAATTTATAGCGGAAAAATAAAAGCTAAAACATAATCTGTATAACGGTCTATAATTAGGATTTAAAAGCAAAGCTCTTACCTCGCGATCGTAAACCATATCTACCGCTAAAGTAATCGGCAATAATATGAAAACCATGCCGAGAAGAGAAGAGCAGCTAGCTGCGCCGACATTGAATTGTTGGGGTTGCGACGTTTGCTGGAAAGGATGTGTATAGACTTCGATTGGCGTAGCTTCGTTCTTGCCTGAGATCAATCTAAATAAAAATTTATAATTCGCAAAAATATTACACAATGTAAGGCAGATTTATTACATTTAGCTTAATTTAAGTTGCAATCTTATTTGTCAAATTATTATTTGTTTGTATAAATTAAAAATGTTTAAAGAAATAAATTTGCAGTTTTTACTATCAAGTATGTTAATATTTACAATATTAATATCTTATAACATATTTTACAAACAAAATGTATATATATAACACTTTACACATCTTTTTTTTAAAGAAAATTTGTATTTTAAATATTTCAAAACTAGTGAATCCTCTTTATTTTTTCCACAGATAGCGAACTCACCTATAATAAGCGTTCGAAAGAATGTTTAGCAATATCGGAAGGGAATGTTGCATTGTATCGTTGTATGTAACGGTCAGATTGAGTCGCAGTAGATTATAATCGTTAATGTTGAAGGCGGCTATATTTGGCGCGATATTCATTAAATTTGCGAAATTGCCATCGTATTCCTCGATGTGCTTCGCGTCTTGAGCTATGCTGTCTATCAATTTGGTAATGTCGTGGTCAGTATTATTTAGGTAGACGATCTCGGTTTCGTTGTATGTATCTATAAGAGAGGAAAAGCATACCATGATTGATTTGATTTTCCAAAATTAATAACTATATTAATTTAAAAAATATAATTTATTCTATAAAATAAGAATTTTTTTTACACACTCTTGCCCATAAATTCATGAACCTGATTTATTCACGGCAACAGTCTATAATTTCATGACATCAAAATATAATATATATTATATATGTTACTAAATAATTTTATTTATTTATATTCGCGAATTTATGGACACGTATTTTTAAATATATAATAATTCTATATTTTTATAAAAGTAAAAAAAAAACAATATTTTCTCAATTAAGATGATTAATTATTTCAAGAACGTTGATATTTAAAGAGTTCATTTGCAATGTATCATATTTTGAAAGTAAACTGAATGCGAATAAAAAAAGAGCCGAGCTCTATCTCCTACTTTGTATAAGTTGCAATCACTTACGGCTATTAAGTTTTAGCGACTGCATCTTAACGTCGACCGTGCGAATGCTGTTCAAGTAGAGACCGAGCACTATCAGAGCCAATGGCATGATGATTGTGAAGTACAGTAGTTGGAGGTTTCTGAAGAGTCTGAGCACTCTTATACGTAGCATGGCGTAGAGAGTTTGAGGGAAGTTAGGCCGAATCTTGATAGGATCTAGGCCGAGACCGAGCACAGGTGGATTTCGATCATTATGGACGCCGTCCGGCAAATCGTTTGCTAAATAATTTCATAATATTACTACACTGCTAATTAATGGTTAAACAATATATTAGGATAATATCGATATTAAATATTAATTTATAATTAGATTCATAACTAACAAAATTGCACGTTCATTTATTTTAGGGAAAAGCGAATCGCTTCTAAATTATAAAAGCTTTGGGGACGGAACGTTTAAGAAGGGATGATCCACGCACCTTTCCCTTGACTATCGGCTTGTACGGTTACTCCCTCGTTCTGCAAGCTCTGATACGACGTGCTCTTGGATTGCAACGAAAGCGATCGGCTGAGCGCGCGATTGCGCACCATCTTCTTCGACAGGTTGTCCATCGTGTACTCGGTCTCCTCATCCTTTTCCAGATGCAAGAATACTTCCTCCAGAGTGGTCATCGACACGCCATAGCTGCTGATGCCGAGCCTGCTCGAACGGGTCTTGATCTCGTGCTCGATGGCGGAGAAAAGGGGTGCAAAGTTCTCCACGGAGTTGTGGGGTAAAATGAAACTCAATTCCCGACCATGACGTCTCGCCTTCTCCGCTTTGCTCACGTGTGACGTTACTAATCGGCTGATAGCATGTTCCCTAGCATTGCCCTCCAGGACTAATCTGTAATTGCAAAATAATATTCATTAAATGTTTGAAGTTATTTTTTTTTACGTAAAATCATATACATTTTGCAATTTCCTTCTGTTGAAATAAACTCTAATAAAGTGTGACATCGAATTTTTTGTACTATTCCATATGCTTTTCTATATCTAATATTTAAATTATTTTTATATTAAACTATTTAAAATAGACAAACGCAAAACAAGAAAGTATTTCTTTTCTATAAGTTTTTCTTCAAGTTGAGAGAGAGAGAGAGAGAGAGAGAGAGAGAGAGAGAGAGAGAGAGAGAGAGAGAGATTCCCCTAATTCGAAATATCAGAATTTTAATTTTACAAACTAAGTTTTCTGTCAATGTAATACGAGGATAAATACTAGTAGCATCCTTACGTTAAATGATATCCAATGCCGAATTTGTTCTTTAAAAACAGAGAGCTGCCGCAACATCTCAACTTTCCCTTGCTGATCACTGCCTTCCTGTCGGCGAGTATATCCGCCTCGTCCATGAAGTGAGTCGTCAACAGAATCACCTTTCCATGCCGCCTCGACTGCAGAAGGGACCACATTTGTCTCCTCGAATAAGGATCCACTCCGGCGGTAGGTTCATCGAGGATAATGATTTTAGGATCGCCAATAATAGCGATTCCCACAGACAGCTTTCTTTTCTGTCCACCGCTTAGGTATCGCGCGAAGGTGTCCGCCTTATCGACTAGATCAATGTCCTTCAGGGTTTTCTTTACCTGGAAATCAAACATATAATCCTTATCAATTTTTCAATATCGTTTAAAAAAAATTAAAATGTTGAACTTCATTATTAATATATATTACGCAAAGTAGTAAATCAGTATAATATAAATATATAAAATATATAGAGATGTTCTTATTGTCTACGTACCTCATGTCGTATCCTCGAGCGTGGAATGCCACGCACTGCAGCGAAGAACTCGAGGTGCTCACGCGGCGTCAACAGATCGAAAAGGATGTCGTGTTGCGGACAGACCCCGGTCATGCTGCGTATCGTCCGCATATCATTGGAATCGCGCACGTCGTAACCAAATATGAGGGCGGTGCCGGATGTAGGTGCAGTCAGGCCTGTGAGGATGTTGAAGAGGGTGGTCTTACCGGCGCCGTTGTGGCCGAGAATGGCAGTGATCTGACCCTCGTAGATAGTCAGATTAATGCCGTTCACCGCCTTGGTCTCCGGACGTCTACACTTGTGGAACGATTTGTAGAGGTCGGCTATCCTGATCGCTTCGCGACCCTTCATCTCGCGCACCACCGGCTCTACATCGCGATTCGTCTCCTCGCCTGGGATGAACGAGTTCGATTCGCCATTCGACGATGGCACCTGCAAATATTTCTATGAAAACGACGACCGTGACGTCCCGTGACTCCCATATATTCATCAACAACCAACCCCTTATTATTAAAAGTAAAAAATAATTCAATTAATAAGAAAGTTTTTTTAAATATTTTAAAATATCTTCCATATATTTTTACGAAGTTTTTTAGACTATGGCCCGTATTCTGTACCCTCTTTTATTGATAAAAAAAGTGCCTCTAAAAAAGGCTTAGAAGCCACCTGATTGGCTGAGAAGCCACATTTAAAGCACTTTTATCGATAAAAAAGGGTACAGAATACGGGCCTATATCAATACTTAAAAAATAACCCGTCCATTAGTTCATCTTGATAATTAAAAAAAAAGTTTATAATAATTTTATTTTTTTAAAATATAAAGTTATACAATATGTATATGTATGTAATATATTTTAACAAGAGATTTATAATTTTATTTCTATTTGTATTATATACACTTAAGAGAGAGAACTCACCCTTTGAACCTTCTTCTGACACCAAAATCCAGGTAAGAAGCAAAACCAAGGTGGCCTCTTTATTCCATGCTCACCTAGAAATTGATACATTATATATTTACATTAGGTTTTATCCAAGAACGCATCTTGACACGCAAATAAATTGTTCTCAAGAATTATTTGAATGTAAAAAGTATTCTCATATATTGACTTCAAATAAAACTTGAATATTTCTGTACTAAACAATGTTGCATTACGATAAATTGTGAAAAAGTTAAAAAAAACATACTTGGTATCACGGAGTCAAGATAATAGGCCAGATAGCCATACAGAAAGATATCCAGAGTCATCATGATGAGACTGCCGCCGAAAGGTATTCCTGGGCCGGACCAGAGATTGTCGAAATTCACACCCTCACCTTGCAGATCCAGTACCAGAGCCTAGACAACACAGTACCAAGCTTTTTAAAATACATAATGTAGGTATATCAGAAATCCACATTGTTGCAATTATGA
Source organism: Aphaenogaster floridana (assembly GCA_003063835.1). Taxonomy (NCBI): domain Eukaryota; kingdom Metazoa; phylum Arthropoda; class Insecta; order Hymenoptera; family Formicidae; genus Aphaenogaster; species Aphaenogaster floridana. The sequence continues at coordinate 41,565 of NJRP01000306.1, forward strand.
AAACACTTGCAAATCTCTCCTTATTAAATTATTTATGAATTATAAATGTTAAGTAAAATATTTCGCTAACGATAATAATACAAAATGATTTGAAGGAAATTTCTTTTAAAAAATTATAAAAATTACATATTCTATAATCCTTTAAAAAAATTAAATAAACTATTATTATTGTCAGTTTTTGTTCCAAAATTACATAAAAAATTAAATGATCAAATCGAAACCTCAATAGGATAAATTGTCATCACAAAGTACTTCGAGACTTACCTTATCCATTGCCAAAGCGACTGCGGTTGGGCTGATCAGAGAAACCAACCAGTATGTAACTGAGCTAGAATCACTCACAAATACTTGAATAAAGTACATCAAGCTCAATATCGTGACAGCAAAGTTTCCCAAGACACCAGCCGTCTGAAAGACAAGAATATATTTTTATTGCTCATGCTATATAATCATTCTTGATTAAGGATGATTGGCAAATAATTTATAAAAAGCTGTTCTCTGATTAAACACATATACAAAGAAATTATTATAAAAGTTGCATTTCGGAAAAAATGAAAACAACATTTAGGAAAAAAACTTTAGGTGAAATATATGAAGAAAAATTCAAGAATTACTTACGCGTGACTTGTCAAAAAATGGCGTGATCATAAAGCCGAACATAATCACGGAGAAACTGTACAGAACCACTAAAAGGAATATCGGCAGGAAATGCGTATGTTGAAACATTTGCAAGGTGAAGAGCAATATCACTCCGACGGCAGAGAGCAAAAAGACGAAGATGCTATAAATGATGAACCAAGACAACCTGCGAAAGGAGGAAAAGAAATATATGACATTGTGAGAGAATATTATTAAGAACATTTGACATAAATTAATAGTCCATAGTATTAGTATTTATCGTTGTATACTTGATTCCAAAATTTATTTGCCAAAATTTATATGCATAAAATACATTTGATATTAACTACAACTTTTTTTCAGAATCATTTATTATCAGAGTTGCTAGTCAACATTCAATAGAATTATTTGTAAGTTTACGACCTTACCAAAACACGGAATCGTTTAAACCCATCATCTTCATTCCTTCTTTAATCTTATTCTCCTTCTCGCCGACTATTAAGATCAGAAGATAGGTAATGAATTGCGAGAGTGCCAAGACCATGTAAAGCGGAATAACAACTCTGAAGGCCAACATCCAGTCTGAGGAAATAATATAATCGTCAACACATTAAACGTGACGCATATCAAAGGAATAAGTAAATCTAAAAATTTCTGATAAAACTGCTTACCAGCGGTATACGCTTCCTTGGGAAATATTATGAATTTAATATCCGGTACTGTCACGTCATCATTTCCCATGTCCAACTGGCAAAAGATAACATGAGAATTTATAATTGCCTAAATTTAATTACCACATCGGTCTTATGTTCTTATCAAACAAAAGTCGTGATTCACAAATAAAGTTAATAGATATTTACTAAGTTCCAAAATGAAGGGAAGGAGACTCACTCTTATTTTCGTGATGTCCATTATCATCTGCAGAGCTAAAAAGCCGGAATGCAAGTAATTGTTGACGGGACAGGATTCTCCGGTCTTTATCGATAAAATGTCGCCCATCCAGGATTCTCCGGTCTTATTCTTTCGACAACTGATTGGAGCAGAATACAATTCGGTTGGCGAAGGCGGCAAGGTATATGAAGGATTCGTCCTAATTTCATATCTGAACAATACAAAAGATTTCATATATTAATAAAGGACGCTCAATTCAGCTTTTTTCGAGAGTCAAATCAAAATAAGAAAAGAGCAAAAATCGTGACTCATATCCATAGTATTATTATCAAGCCTTGTATACCTGATTTCGAAATTTCTTTGCCGAAATTTATATGCATAAAATGCATTTGATGTTATAGCGATAGCGATTTTTAGCTTAAAACAAACGATAATATATTAAGATAGTTATGAGATAAATTAATTGATATTAATTGTCAAATATATTCATTAAAATCTATTATATCTATTATTAAACTTAAGCTATTTTCTCTATGTTATGAAAAATCAACTCAAAAGGAAAAAATTCTGCTTATAAAAACTTTCTCTCTCAATGTGATATTCATTATAAAAATCTTTGATATCTTTATTTCTAAAAATACTTAGCACAAAAAGGTATTTAAACGTAAGACATAAAAATGTTTCTTATTATAAAAAAATTTCTTTTTCATAAATCTCCGCATACATTTATCCTTGAAAGAAATTGCGCACTCTCTTGTTCTAAATTTAATTAGTTTAATGGAACGATGTGAAAATTATCTTACATAAGACGCCGTGATATCGGTTGGGCGTCCTCGAAGATAACTGCTAGGGGAACACTGTAAGGATCTCTCCAGTATGCTGCTTGCAGATCATCTTTCGTGTCGAACACCATGAAGTTTAAGGGAAGCTTACCGGGATAATCCCACATAGAGGACCAGAGGCTATTCATGGAGTTTAAGAAGTTCTAGAAAATACATCGTTAATTTTATATCACGCGAAATCTCGCAATATCCGGAGAAGAGACTTTCTCTTAAAGCAGTAGCCGAGATAAAATTACATACGATATTGTAAAATATATATGTGACGAAAAGAAATGTAATTTTTAATGAAATCAAGGTTGATTATTTCTAGATAAAATAATATGTCTCAAAAGATGTTTAAAAAATGGAATTAAGGTTTTATATTCTGATTGAAAAAATTAGATTTTTTTTAAACGCCTTAACTTTTAGATTAGCAGAAATAGATTTGAAAGAGGCAAGCTTATTTTAACGAATAAATAAAAAATGCTTTTAACAAAAAATAAAATGGAATAATATAATAATTTTATTTATATATATATGCGACATATATATTTATACATATATATTTATATATATTTACACATACATGCGAGACATTTTTCACAATACTTGAAACCAAAAGTATTTCTACTTGATCCAATTAGTTGGTGATTAGTGGATGATTTTCAAGACTCACCAGGGTTTCCGTAGAATTGGGCACCACGGCGATCGTATTGTTTTTGTAGCCATTAAATAATGTGAACATATTCCCTTCCTTCCCCTGCGTCGTCATCGCGGGAAAGTTTGGGTTGGGTATCATGACCTTCACCACGATCAAGGCCGCGAGGATATAGAGGGGTAAAAAGACCTCCTGTAAACAATCAAATGGTGCTGATTTCAGATCAGATAAATAGGCAGTTCTGATATCGTTAAAAGTCAATTCTCCATTCGTAATCATTCATAGTAATAACTGGGTATCTTTTTGGTAAAAAAGTCAAACGATTTCAAAGAAATAAATCTTTAAACTTCTTTCTAGAGAGATAGATAAAATAATAAATAAATTATATATATATAATGTTTAGTTTAATATTATTAATCTATAATATTATTAATCTATTAACTATCACATATCTCTATATATCTTTTTTCATCTTTTATCTACAGTCCTCATCCCTTCTTATTTACCGATTTTAAAAATATAAATATATTACTTTAAAAAATACTGGATTTTTTTCGAAAATATTTCTAAAATTAATTGGTAACAAAAAAGCTAAGGACTCCAGAAAAATAATCAAGGAGGATTTCTCATCTTTTTCAGCCTTTTTTTAAATAGCACGTTTTGTAAATATAGCCGTTCCATGATTACACGGCTTACATGGAATAAATAAAATATTGCTCGTGTTTGTTGCAGATAATATTCACAGTACACAAAATAGGGTGGAAACCCTCCGTTTCACATTGCGTCCCTAAAAACGTAACACGTAAATGCTACATGGTAAGAAATCTCCCGCATGCGTGCGTGTCGCGTAATTATCTTGTGTTCCGTACGCGCACCTGCTGTTCTGTTTCACTATTCGCAACGCAATACTAAACAATACTCCGAATCGTTGCGACTGCGTGTTTTTCCCTTCTGATTGACAATTTTGTTTCAAGAATTTTTCACAAATGAAATGAAATTTCTTCAGAAATGAAAAAGCTCTCTATTGGTAATTTAAATCTGAGAATGCACGTAATAACTTATTAATAATTGTAATATAAAATATTGTCTTGTATAATTATTGCCGCTTTTGTGAATTCTATAGTTCGTGAATTCTATAATTCGTGAATTCTATAGTTACTTTTTAGACTTTTATAAAGTTGTAATCGTTCTCTTTTAATAATATTGAGACACGAATAATTTTTGTTTCATAATTAATTAAAAATACCTAATAGACTCTTGTATTTAGTGATAATAATTTATACAAAAATTTAAATTAGTCATAGTTATTTTTTCAAGTAAATGTTCCTTCAATGGAATAAATTTTGTAGGTTTAATTGTCATGATATTTAATATTTAAATAGATTATGCAAAAAGCTGACAAGTTAAATCATTCTTTAAAAAAGTCGAGGAGCTTGAAAATTTCAAATTAATTATCATGAATGAACAAAGAGACAATAATTGTGAGACACTCTGTGCATTGTTTGGGGATATCGATAGCTTCGAAAGATCCGTTGTCATGGCGATCAACAAAGAACTGACGTATACATTTCGCGATGATTGCTAGAACGTCGAAAGGTAGAAGTTCACACAGATCTTGTTGATATTGTCACGAGAGAATCGTAATGTGTAGTGCAAAAATTTATATAATTTCGGCGTTTGCACCAATACGACGATTACGTGACATAAATAGATGTAACGTCGATTACAAAATGTCGTAATATTCGGATAGGAGTGAATAGGATCTTTATATTTCTTATATTCGTAGGAAATGATCGTGAGCGGAATAGTATAAACATACAAATGGTAATTGCTTCCATCTGTGACTTAATGCACCATTCACTTGCGCATCACGTCTTTTAATTTTTATCTGCTGTAAGGAGCGGCCATTATATAAGAGGTGTTGTAAGATATAGAGAGAGGATGATAAGAAGTAGAACAAAAAAGCGAGAATGAATTCAGGTTGCAAGATAGTTCAAGGAATGTACACGGAAAAAAATATATAATATACTATAATATTATTTATATAAATATATAATATAATATATATATAACATTATATTATATATATTATATCGCTCTATCACATAATCTTTTAAAATATACTTTGCTATAGAGTATATATAGTTGTACGTGGAAATAACATGATGTTATATATTGACAGCATTAAGTCTAATTGCAAATAATTTTGTTAATTCAATATAATAATATTAATGAAACAAATACGTATGCTTTTGTTTTATTAAAACTGTTGTTGAATTAACAAGATTATTTCCAATTAGACTTAATGTTGTTAATGCAACATTATTTGTTTGTTTATATCTATAAAACGCTGCTAACAACATTGTAATTATAGTCTGCGATTATCCTTTATAATTTCTCTACAATTCCTCTCTCGCTCTTTTTAATATGTGAAATGGCTTACAGAAACATATAAATTAAAATAAGTCAACAGAAATTATTTTACAACATTAAATTTTCTAAATATTAATGATAGTAAGGCTCTCAGATATATTCCACATTAAATTTTCTATTTTGAAAAGAGCGAATCAATATGAAAATGATTGAATTTGCAAAAGGCGGAGGGTAAGAATCCCGAAACGATGTCGTTCTGCGTGGACATTGTCACCGAGGATTCCTTCTACGAAAATCTGACCCTCGGCGTGGTCAAGATCCTCGAGAACACGCCGTGCGTGAGAAACGTGCGGGTTGAGAGACGAAACGGCTGCGAATCCGGCGCCATCACCAGCTGGGAGCAACGTCATTGCTGCGCGCTTCCCGAGGATATCCGGAATTTCTACACCTCCATCGACGGTTTTCTGTTGCAATGGAATCTTGATATAGCAGGTACACTCGATGACTATTTTAATCCTGCATTTTCGATTCAATGTATCCTCTTCCGTTATTTTCCTTTCGCTCCTTTCGCTTCTTTCGCTCCCATCGCATCCCATTATATTTTCTCCATTGCAATATCCATATATGCCCCGTAATATTATATTTTATAAATTTTTTATTTCACTCTTTACTATATAAAATTTTATCTAAACGTTTTTTATTACATTGTTAAAATAATACTCCATATATAATTTTATTATACATTTTTATCATCGTATTATAAGTTTATTGTAAATTTATAAACATTTATATTGTTCCAATTCATGAATATATTTTTAATTATAATTTCATTTATTTAATACAATTTATGATTTTTAAGTAAAACTGCAAATAAAAAATAATTCCTTTTTGTGTAGCAAAAATGACTGTTGTTGAATGTTTTCACATAGAATTTTTTGTATAATTATTAACAATTATTAAAATATATCAAATTGAAAGATATAATTATAAGCGATGTAAAAAAACCAATCTTGTGTTCGTGATTAATAATTGCGTTTGGAACTTAGAGTTCATCTAAAACCTTCCGAAGATATATTATACATTTTATCTTTGAATGTTCCATGTTGAGTCCCATTTTGCGATATTATGATAGATAAAAATCGCTAATTCCTAATCACTGAAACCATTATTTGTTGATTTCTCAAAAAGCTTGCATGTCACGAACTCTTTTGCCACGACGTTCGCTACCAGTAATCCTAAATCTACCAACGAATCCTTCATTCAGTAAAGCAAACAAGCCCATTGAAATGTGTTATTCATGTGTAGTCATGATTTAGTTGTCCAAATAATGAGAGATAACAATCTAAGCGACACAGCTCGTCGAAAAGACATAATCGTCTAAAAAAACCTTCTGATATTCCAAATGTTTATACTTTTCTCGGATTTTTACGTTGCTCGCAAAGTGTAGAAAGCTGTCGGCCCTAAATTGATGGCTTCAATTCACCGACACTAATTTGAAAATTCCATGTCGATACAGGCGAGGAATTCTCAATAGGTCGCATGGAGATCAGCGGTCTTTCGTCGCTGAAGAGATACGTCGGCAAGGATCGGCAAACAGGACCATCGACGCAGGATTCGTCGGGGATCCAAGCGGGAAATGCGGAGTCGCAGGACATCATGTTCTCCGGGGATTCACGCGACTGCAAACTCTTCGAGGTCGGCCAGTGCTTTCCGGGACCCGAAAACGGCAGGATCTATTTGGCATATCGTTCCAAACAGGAACAGGACTCGCCCAGTATTTGGCTCCATCAAGGTAGCGGCTGGTATCATCTGGCTGACAATTTTACCATGTACTTCCGCATGATGCTGGCTCATTTGGGCCTGCCGCTGTGGCAGTGTTGCGTCGCCGGATTGCCTCTGCCCACTTGGGTCGAACAGGCGTATTTTTTAGTTGGGCCTCACCTGCTACCGTCCACCGTCGAGCCCACCGAGACCGTGTCTGCTTCGTTGTGGAACAACGGACCCATCAATGTTCTTGATCCGGCTATCTTCAAAGCCAAGGACAGCAAACAGAGGAACGCTCGTAAAAAGTGAGCTCGCTACGGTGATGGTACTTGAAATCTTTGACAGAAGCAGAGTTCAACTCAAGATCAAGCTGATAATAAAGTAAATTTGTAATTTTTTGGTCTTTGCAGATTCCCGACAGATCCTACCGCAACATAGGAATATGTGTGTTCTTTCCCTAATACTTCATATCACTGACAAATGTAGTGGAATATTTGATTAATATACGAGTATGTATGCCAAACAGTGAAAAAAGAATTTTATTGTCACTGATATGTACCAATATATATCTGATATATACCGATATAATATAATAAATATCAAGCGTTCTAAATCTAGCAAATTATAGGTATTGGAATGTAGATTGAGATCAATGACTATTTGAGACTTGAGATAAGGAGTATCTGGAGTTTCTAGATAATTCACTAATCAATAAATGTGAGAATAATTTAATACATATACGCTATATATATGTTAAATATATCCTAGATCTTTCAGAAAATATGAATATTAAATCTCAAATTAAGAAAATCAGTAATTATCTAAAAATTGAGACGAGTCTATATTCTCTCTTCTGAATAATTTGTCAATTTGTGGCTGGCGTATTTGGAATACATATTTATAGCGGGTGTCCTAGATCTGGCAAAAACTATTAGAGTTCAAATTATGAAAAGTAATTATATCTTAAATTAATTTTAGACTATATATAAAATAAATTAAATTAAAAATTAAAGCATCTTGACGAATTCGAAGATTTAAATAGACATAAAATGACTTTCTTTGTATTTGAAATAAAGTATTTTTATATCGTCTGTAAAAAAATTATATTTCTATAGCAAAATAATACTTTGCGAAATTATGCTTGAGATATCGAATTACTGATAGTTTTTAAAACTCTTTATTTTAATTATTTTAATTTTGATTAATTATATATATACATTTAATTAATATATGTACTACTGTGATCAAAAAGTATCGAAACTCGTCAAATAAAACGCAAACTATAAATTTATTCATCCAAATCTATTATATCCCCTTCAAAATAATTCCCTCCCACTGCAACACATTTATGCCAACGTTATTTTCAGTCCTCGAAGCACCTCTGGTAGACGATTTTCGGTATGGTGTTTAGGACGGGCAGCGAATTCTTTTTTATCGCCTCTATCGACTCAAAACAAACCCATTCAGCACAGAAATTGCAGCAACATTGTAGTAACATCGCAGCAACATTGCAATATTGCCGAAATGTTGCTGCAATTTCTGTGCTGTATGGAAAGTGGTAATTTCAGCCGGGGAATAGGAAAAAGTCACATGGTGTCATAACAGGCGAATATGAGCTTGTGGAATCGTCTTCGTCGATTGTTTGGCTAAAAAGTCACGAACAAGCATCGAACTGTGAGCAGGAGCATTACGTGGTGCAAAATCCATGAGTTGTCTCGCCACAATTCCGGCCGTTTTTTACGGATTGCTTCACGCAAACGGCGCATAACATTCAAATAATATTCTTTGTTAACAGTTTGACCGATTGGAAAAAATTCTTTATGCACAACACTGCGGTAATCGAAGAACATTATTAACACAACTTTGATTTTTGACTGACTTTGACGAGGTCTTTTTGGCTTTGCCTAACATTTCTGCAAAACATTTCCAGCGTGTCCGTACACGAAATTTTGTTCTAAAGACAAAATTTGATGCAAATTCGTTGCTCATCAAAATTCGACATGGTAAAAATCGCCGGAAGAACTATTTCTCAATCACAAAACAAGTGTTTATTCGTAAGCTAACAAAGGTAATGACGTGAAATTTTGAACGTATGTCAGAAACAGTCCTATCAATCTAAAAAAAAGAAAGTTTCTCGATTGGGTTGAACCGTGCAGTTTAAATGAGCCAGTCTCGGTACTTTTTAATCACAGTAGTAATTTAATTAAATTTCCAAATATATTTAATTTAAATAATTTTTCGAGTATGATTTATTAAATTATTATTACAATTTTTTCTCATTATGAAACGTTTAATTTTTAATTAGCATTAATCCTAAATGCAACAGCTTCATATGACAAAAGCACAGCGACAGTAATGTAAAAAAAAGCGCGAAGAATTTAACGAGATAGAGAAGCGTTTTCCCTTCTCCGTCGTTAACCCTTGGCCCAGTTGGCACCACGCTTACGCAAAAACCGATTGGCAACGTAGTTGGCGGACGCAGTCTGCGACAAGACGCAGTCGTGCCGTCACCATTCTCGCAAACGTCCGCGTCAATCTCTTCTTTTTCGTTGTTTTACCTTCGTCGTACTCTTATGCAGTTCTACGGATTACCTAATGAATGTGAAGTTAGCTATTCTCGGCGAAAATTCGACGGAAGCTCTAACGACGAAGTTATATAATATTCTTATATTAGATTAAAATAATATATTTTTTCCATATCTATCGTATATTGTTAACACTCCATCGAAAAAAAATAAAAAATTAAAAATAGCTTATTTTTTTAGCTAAGAGTTGAAAGCATCAAAAACTCAAAGAATTGTAAATTAAGTTTAAAAGTGAAGACAGAATCTTCATATGTTATAAAAATCTTTATACATCTCAGCTATTTTTAAACAAATTCTGTTAAAGACGCGTTTAGTTAGACCAGAAAGTTTTCTATTATACAATTTTCTCAACAAACAGTGTCGTGACGTTTGACGTTCACATATTCCATGTCTTAAATGTAGAGGATAATATATGTTGATTCAATATCAACGTGTTTCTCACAGCATCTAAACGAGCTTTTCGTTCGGTTGAAGTTCATCACTTCAACCCGATTGATTTCAATAAGCAGCTATTGCGTCCCGAAGAAAATCTTCGAGAATGATTTTGGCAACACATTTCTGCGCGTGATGACTATATATGTGACACGAATATTCATTTGGCACATGCCTACGATATTCCCGAGACAGGTGCCGATTTTTAATTTAATCTCATTTCTCCGAGGATTACCAGGTATATGAAAATCATCACATCAAGTGAGTGACTAAGAGTTTATTCAGGTTTCTATTTTAAAGTTGAATTCCGAAAATATAATCGATTGCGGCCTTTGCGCAAGAGATATCAAGCGCCAATTGTTACTACGGTCGAAAATTTTAATTGCATCAGTATGTCAAAATTAGATTGGACGTACCATAAACGTCTTCCGCGTGTCGCGTTTCTTCAGCAGGAGATTCCTCACGAACATCGCCCGCAGTTGGGAGAAGTAGAGCGCACACGAATTCATCCTGCGAGATGCATTCACCCTCTCGTCCTCTGTAACAAAAATATTAACAAACTAAACGGCGACGAAATTTCAATGTTTGGTGAATAACAGGGACAGAAGCTCAAATTTTGTTGCATTATTTTAGCAATCCATTTCGATCCAATTTTAATTCAATTTTAAAGCATCTGATTTTAGAACATTTGAAAAAGAAGTTAAAAAATCTACAAAGGAAATGGACAAAAATAAATTGAACATTCTTACATAAGTAATTAAGTGGATATCCATTTCGAACTAAAATTTAGTTGCAAGCTTAATTATTAATTTTAATATATCAAGTGTTGATTAGTTTAAGTGGCACAGCATTTTGTATATCATATGATATTGCACGCAAAGTATTTGTTATATGCGTATGTCACAATCACATAATTCTTCATTACATTATTATTATGCAACAAAATTTAGAGCTTAAATTAATTTTTAATAAAGATGCAACACTATAATATAATAATAGTAATAATTTTGTTCCCCAGGTATTCTCTAAAAAATGCCATTAATTTCCATTAAAAGCTTGTTGAAAAATTAATGCATTTATAACGAGCGAATTAAAACGCATTTATTATTATTAATTTTTTTTCTCGCGCGTGTGTAAACTACGAATGCGAATGACAGCTGAATATGTATATATATAATCTGTCGCTTATGATGGAACATAACTTGCCACTTAATTAATGGTTTTCATGGAGGAGCAAAATATCTCGTCCTTTCTCGCTCTAACGCGTAACGCACGGCAAACGATGAAGAGGAGAAGCTGTTCTCGGATGTAGGCGTCCAACTGCAGAACAGTCGCGCTCTTCCCGATTAATTAGCTGAATTTGTTTGCACAACTGCGCGACACGTCCTCCCCCCTCTCACATTCCCTCTGTCCGCTCTCTTCACTCGTTTGCTCTACAGTAAATTCGCGTGGTAACAATATAGTTGTGCCGGCCGTTCGACATTTACAATACGTTAATTAATCATTCGCGACTGCAGTCACATTTGAAGGATCAGTCGGATTGTGTACAAAATAATACTTTATAGAATTCATTCTTGAGTGTTCAGCGTGTGATATACCCGATATACGCATTCGAAAATGATTGTGATTGTGTGCGAGCGTGTAAACTATTTGACGTTACATATAAAGTGCATGTCGCTGTTTTTCCTGTTTGAATGTCAAACATATTTTTTTCTTTACATTCCGTATATAAAAAATTTCAAAAATATTTTTTAAATGTTTTATGAATTTACGCGATTCGATGTGTCAAAATTAAATTTTGCTGATGGCAAATCTGTACAATTAAAAATTAATATTTACCATCATTATTCGAACGACGGAACTAATTTTCTTTTTCTATCAACTGTCATTTTGAACATAAAAGCGGATCCAAGAATCTAACTTGGCAGGGGAGTTACACATATATACACTTTTGTGAGTGTGTATGTATGTGTATATAATAATTTAATCTAGTGACCTTATCTTAACACCGTGCGAATTACGCCTGACTAACTTACGCTAAACACTACACAACTTTTGTCGCTTTTGAAGATCCCTTTTCTCTTTCTCTCTCTCTTATAATTTCTTTTAGTACTGCTTCTTCAAAGTAATTAAGAGTCACAGAAGAATGGCATGGTGCAAAACAGGTAGATTTACCTATTTTTAGTTATTCAGCGATGCATTATGAAACGGATAGATCTACCCGAGCGGTCAGCAAAGTGTTAATACTTTTATGTATAAAATAATGTAATAAATTTTAAAATAGTATGCAATCGTACATTGCAAATTGTAATTTTTTTAATTACAATTATATTTACTTTATATCAACTGATTCATTTTATTATTTTTGTATATCTATAATATTGTCTACATATAATATAAACTGTACATATCAATATCTTAAAAAAAGATAATCATAAAATACGGAATAACTCTTATAAAAAATAAAACAATGTTTACAAATTGAGAAACAACTATTTCTTAGTTACATATGTAATTTATATCTGCTTTGTGTTATGTCGTTGTAACCATTTTTGCAAAAAAGAGAAGTAATTTATTCTCTTTTCAGAATCATAAATCATTTGAAAAAAAATTTTAATTTCTGAATGGAGTGCATGGTTAAACACGTTGATCGCTACGTCACCCATATGTGGGTGACGGATAAGTTACCGCAGGGGCCCCATCATCTAGATATGGATGACAATTTTCTTCACCTAAGTCACCTTGGGCCCCGCGGGAAACATACTCAATTTATGCTGGGCGCTCAACGTGTTAAAGGAGCAAATTTTCTAAAATATTTGACCTGTTGGGAAGAGGAAGGGGAAAGCTCCTTTTCCTTTCCCCGCGTAAATCCACGTTTAATCGACTGTTTAAACTAGGAATCCTATAATAGAGTCTGGCTGCGAACGATTTTGTCAAAATCCTATAAGAAAGAGGAGGATATATACTATTTATATCTCTATATACTATCTTACTCTAATTTATACTATCTCGTTCTCACTTTTAATGTACTGGATACATTCAAGCAGTGGCAGCATCGCGAAAGTAAAGATAGTATTGCCAAATTTATCTAAAAGATGCGACAGTCCGATGTGCAATTAACAATACAAAAATATCCCAAAAATTTTTTAGGATGGTAGTCCGTTCTTATATTTAAGACCGTCTTAAGTACAGTCTTAAGATGTGATAAAAACCAATCACAAAGCCGTATTAGTATCTCAAGATATTACTTAAGACGGTCTTGAAATAAGAACTGATTATAGGCACATTCGGAGAGCGTGCTATCAGCGCTATCGCGTTATTTTATCCTTGTTTTATGTTTAAGGATGTATTGGACCTATCTTCAAAATAGTACAAAGTCGATAAAAAATTGTGAAATTGTTCTTTTAGTCTTCCTAATGTGCTGCAAAAATTTTTAAACAAATCCATTAAACGGTTGCTGAGTTATAACGATTTTAATATTTTCACTGATTTTACATTCTCTCTCTTTCTTTCTTATGGAAAGAGACGATTTTCACGGATAAAACAGCTGAAAAAATGTTGAAGAAATAGTACCAATGTTTTCAATTTTTTTGTACATCTAGTATATGGATAGATGAAAATATCTACCAAGTTTCAATTGTTTTCACTACATCGTTTTAAAGAAATAAATTATAACTTGAGAACATTGGCATTTTCACTGTTAAAAGTTTAAGTTCATAAATGAAAAAACTGCAAATAATGCTGGAAATACCTTTCTAGGAGTCAAAATAAGACTTCAACTATCGTTCGAGTTCCTTACATCTACATTTATTATGTGTAAAGCGTAGATATTCAAGTATTTCAAATTTCATGCACTTTTGTCTAAGGCCGGTATTCATAGTCGATTCTTATATTTAAGACCGTCTTAAGTATTGTCTTGAGATGTCATCAACCAATCACAGAGCCGTATTAGCATCTTAAGACATTACTTGAGACGTCTTGAAATAAGATTCGACTATGAATACCGGCCTAAGATTGTACCTCCGATACATCCTTAACCCTCGGACGGCGGATGCCGGGTCACCGCTGATCCGGCCTTTAAATTTGTTTACCCTCTTAGGCCCAGTTTCACAATCTCCAGTTAACTTAACCGGCCGGATATTCCATTGGAATTGACCAATCGCATTTGTCGTTAAGCAAAATTAACAAATGCGATTGGTCAATTCCAATGGAATAACCGGCCGGTTAAGTTAACCGTGGTTGGTGAAATTGGCCCTTAATGTTTTACTCCTCTTATGGCCATTTCTACCAATGCAGATTAACTTTAATCTCAGTTTAACTTACTCTTTATCTTTTTCTAATTCTTAGAACTAGAAAAAGATGAAGAGTGAATTAAACTGAGATTAAAGTTAATCTGCATTGGTAGAAATGGCCATTAATGTGTTACTCCTCTTAATGTTTACTTTAATGTGTTACCAGATTTACCATAATTGTTCGTCGTTACCATAAATTGAACAATTGTTCAAATTATATATGTAAGGGCGCGGCCAGACTACGCGAATATTCGTGATTCGAGCATCGTTCATCCTTGTTTATCATTTGATAAACAACAAGGATGACATGACTCGAATCACGAATATTCGCGTAAAACGCGCATAGTCTGGCTCCGCCCTAAGGATTCATGTAATAATTCAAAAAGAATTATCATGTATTAATTGTACAGATATTGAATAAAAATTGTTTATTTTTATTATAAATATGTTTTTATTTTAATTATAATGCATTTCAAACAATATAACACCTAGTATAATAAAAAATGCGGTTTCACTTACGTACTAAAACGATTTTACTATTGGGTCATATTTGACCCGGTATCCGCCGTGCACGCGATTATCACGCCGTCTGCACTCCGAGGGTTAATAAACGATAAAGATAGAATGACGCAATAGCGCTGAGTAGCGTTGACAGCGTGCTCCCCGAACGTGCCTTATGAATACCAGCCCTAGTTATCGAAATATGAATTTAAGCAAGAGTTGACAAAGCGACGCACCAGTAAAAAATTTTCTCGAGCTTTGCGAAAATTCCTTTAAATTTATAAAGAAAACTATACTTATATATAAATGCAAAGGTACTCACATTAATCCTGAAGTGCGCCGAGTCTGCGTCCAAGGGGATGACTCTAATCTGCCGTACCCTCTATTTGACTGTGATTGCTGGTGTTGCTGGTGGTGATGATGCCGCTGACGGTGCCGTTGCTGTTACCGGTGCTGTCATCGTTGTTACGCTGCTGGACGCTGCCTCCGTTAACGACGCCAATCGATTCGCGCTGCTGGGACGTTGCCTTACCACGTGACACGACGACGGCATCGCAGCGACGGACGGTGTGCTTGGAACCGCGTCCGCAACCGTTGTCGTTGCTCCTCGCCATGCTTGGCGCCACTAATGACTGTATCGAAAAGGAAAGCAAAGTCGTTACTCCTTCAATTCTATCATTTCACTAATTAGATCTATTCTCTCTCTGGACCTTATAGTTTTATTTCTCAAGAAGATAACATATATAATTATTGATTTTAATATTTTTAATCCTAAAATATATAAGAAAAATTACTTCAAGATCTTGTATCACTTCAAGAACTTCAAAAACTGTAATAATTTTTTCTTCATAATATTATCATCTTCAATCAATTTTTTTGTCCTAAATAATTTTTCGGAAAACTTTAAGCTCTCGAATTTAAAAAAATACTTTATATTTAAATTATTTTTCTATTATATTAATTTTTATTAAAAAGTCACGTATTTCAAGATTGAATTTTGTGACTCTATATCAATATTTCACTTAAATTTCCATTTAAATAGCCATTTGCTTTTGTAATTAAAGAAACCAGATATATCTTATTAAAATCATATTGTAACATGTAGCCAACTGTGAATTTAATAAAACTTGGCAAATTTAGATTTTAATGAAACACATCTAGGGAACGCAATAAATGAATTTGGAGATTTTCCAGCTGTTGGCAAAAAGCTTTAGACAATAAAACCACCCGTCGCAAACAATTCCTTTGATATAACTCGTAAAACATTCAATATATCGCAAAATACTTCATACAGAAAAAATTTTTACTTTATAAAACCATCTTCAATTTGCTGAGCTAACTTGTCAAAAATATCAAAATGTCAAAATGTCAAAAGAGCAAACAATACAAATCAAAGAATGACGAATTCTGCCGCGGTGATTTTCATTACAACGTGTATACTCCGGGCACGGTTCGCAAACAATGGACCAATCCAGCAGTGTAATTTAATATATTGTAAATTAACACATATCAAAAGACAGAGATAAAGAAAGAGAGAGAAAGAGGGAGACCTACCTTCGACCACAACCAGGTCAAACTTCCCTGCGGTCGATGAACGTGATTTAGGAACGTGCCTAGACGAAGACCAAAGGAATAAGCCTTCACCAATCTGAAGTTCTCCCTCTTGATTTTCCTACGTTGTCCCATCCGATCACGTCCACAAGAAGATCATCGCTTAGCTGCAAGACGTCGTTTTACCTGCGGAGCAAGAAAAATCATCCGATAATTGCACGCATTTTCCGAACAGTTTACGTATTGTGTAAAAAGTTTAAACATTGAATGTCATTAAGAATGCCATTATAAGTTTCGCCATTCAATGTAACATCTTGTTCGATCGTAATGTCTATTATGTAACAGAGATCTGTTATGTTAGAGAGATCGTTTATTTATTATATGCATAGAGATCCTTAATTGACTGCGTACGTTGCCGTTCTAAATACGGAAGATCGATAACATAATAAGTGATTCCGTTAGTGTTTCTGTTCAGAAATTCATAAAGCAGCATTTTTGCTTAATATGTTATTAATATAAAAAAATATTCGAATTTTTCGATATAAATTTTCTGTGATATATAAATCCTCTGTGTATGTTTCATATACAGTTTTTATATACAGTTAATTTAATATTAAATTACTCTAATCAATTATTAGTTTTTATTACGGGGATACACTACTTTAATTAGTATTTTCTACTACTAAACTACTTTATGACAGACTTGATAAAATCCACATAATAATTTTAGTAAAAAATATATCTTTTTTTGTAGACGCAAGATTCAGTCGTTCATTCAAACGTTTTTTTATACAAGGTAAGATTAGTTGCCTTATGTTTAATATAATATAATCAGATTGTCTTGTTAATATAATCTTATTGCATTTTATGGCACTGCTTTGACGAAATATAATATTATTACATTCATTATGTCTAGATCCTTAATTCCTCACTCACTGTGCAGTTCTAAATATGGAAGATCAATAATATTATGAAGTGGTTCCACGTGTTCGTGACACAAAGTGATGTCCTTATTCGTTGACGCAAGAAAAATTCGCTCATATTTGATATAGGCTTTACTAATCTTTGCTGAGTATCTATCAAAAGGATGATCCATCTATAATTTTATTTACTATTAATAGACATTTTTCTTAGCACATTCAGTTATAATATTATTTAACTTTATAGTGTGTTTCTTTGTTTTGAATTTTACATCCGTTATGTGAATTCGATTCTTATAAACCATCACATATTCAAAATGCTTCATTTTCTCGGAAAAGATCAAGAGTCACGAAAGTTGAATGTTTCATATTTTTATGCGGTATTCCTATCATAAAATAATTTAATATTGAATATATCGCTAAAAAGAAGTAAAACCTTCTCCCGACGAACTACGCGCGTTTCTACCGAATTTGGCATGCACTCCTTCTCTCTCACGCCACTATCTAATAAATAATAAATCTGAAATGCAAGAGGGAAACGCAGTGTGCGAGCGGACACGCGGGGTCGTCACCCTACGACGCGAGGGCTACTGCGGTAAGGAGTACAGACAGGATGTCGCCACTGCGATCGCAACTGAGAGGGTGCACATATACAAAGAGGGTCCTGTGAAGTTCAATTACGTTACTTTTCCTTAGAAGCGGAAAGTTTTCGCGAGCACGTAAAACATTATCCGTTAAAATAAATTACGATTATCGCAATAAATTCATTAAGATAAACATCGTAAGAATAAGAATATGATAAATTACGACAAACTTAATTAAATTAAGCGTATACATACATTTCATTAAATATAAACTAAACATTTTATCACGCGATTATCCTCTTCTATAACGGTCAATGCGCTAAGCTTAATTACGTCCGCTTTGGTATAATCCTACTTTTCATTTATACATAATGTAACGTATGATATTGTTATAGTTAAAAATATAGTTATAGTTATAGTTATAAATATAAAGTTAAGTGCATTTACTCCCTCTTCGAAGTTATCCTGCATATATCTCACAGATGTCTTTTATCGAACAAAAATTTCACAACATTTCATGCCGTTACATCCTAGACAGGTAATAACCTCGTCCAAAATGACATCGGTTATATGTGCGCGAAATATAGACATCCCGCAAAAGTGCGTACTAATACTTTCTCACTCAAACTTTATTTTCTCCGAACTCTCTTCATCCCTTTCCAGGCGATCACAGAAAAGGATCACCGTGTAGAAAAGAAGATTAAACAAATATTCAATTCATAACCATCGCTTCACTCAGAAAAAAGTAGCACCGACAATTAAAAAATTAAGAAGAAATAGCACCTTAATTGTGTATTAAACTGCCGTTGTCAGCAGAACTATTCTTACTGGTATTTTATATTTATCTTTATTATTC
Organism: Aphaenogaster floridana; assembly: GCA_003063835.1. Lineage (NCBI taxonomy): Eukaryota > Metazoa > Arthropoda > Insecta > Hymenoptera > Formicidae > Aphaenogaster > Aphaenogaster floridana. Next base: position 60,411 of record NJRP01000306.1, read on the forward strand.
GTAACATTATCCATGTACCATTAGCCCAGTTTTACCTACCGGGAATCCTCTTCTCGGTAGGGAGCGCAGTGTCGGAAAATAATAATATTTACCTGATCTAGTGGACTCGAACCTGGTATTACAGATTACGAGTCTGGCGCTCTACCACTAGACCACACTGCCGCCCTAACAAGAATGAATAAACTTTAATTTTTCTAAATCGCCAGTAAGTAATAAACATATGTAATAAATTGTAAGTCGACCTAACTGGCAAGAGATGGTATTCTATTAAATACTACGTATCAACCGTACGGATTGTGGTCCTCTACGTGTAACAAATTTAATATTAATAAATGCTAAAGCATCTATTATATTCTCCCCCTTCCCCCCAACATCCTTCCATCACGAAAACTGTTAGAAAATTTATTGCGAAAAATATTACCTCATCCTGGCTGAGGATTACCTCATCTCTTGCCAGTTAGGTCGACTTACAAAAATGAAGAAGTTGTATGAATTACGGAACCACAGTAATGTTAATCATTTGTAGTAAATATGATAGGATATAGAGTACAAGAAAATAGTATAAAATAATCTTATTAACGGAAAATATATTAATGAAACACACAAGGCCGTCCGCAGAATTTTTTCCAGGTAGGGGGCATGATTCAAAATATTACTTCCAAAATTAGAATACTTATAATTTGAAATTTATACACCTTTTCAAATTATAATCCCCTATGGATTATAGGGCAGAGATCGGCAAGGTTAGCACAACTTTGTCTTTCCTTTATTCAAAGGGAGAGCAAATGCTTAATTTTTTGCTGATTCCAGGGGGGGCAAATACCCCCTCTTGTCCCTCCCCCCTGCGGACGCTTATGGTGACACAAGAAGTGTATTATTATGATATAATGACTGATTTCAGAAAAATGTTAGTCTAAATTGAAAGAATATAATTGTCATAATCTTATTATATGAAGTCTATATAACCATATATTAGAATATTATTCCACCACTTCATTGCTATTTAATATACTTTAGTTAGACTAAGAAAAAAAATTTATTGAAAAACTAAAATATTTAGTCCAATACGTTCAACTAAAACATTAGTTGGTTTAACTGAACATTAGTTGAATTAAAAAAGGTATAGTTCATTCATGTCAACCATTAAAAATTTTTAATCAAGAAATGGTTCATTCAACTAATGTTCAATTAAACCAACTAATGTTTTAGTTGAACGTATTAGAAAACTAAATAATTTAATTTTTCAACAAATTTTTTTCTCAGTGTACATATAGTGAAATAATGTCAACATCCGACATCACATTTGTTGCGATGAGTGCATTCCGATGGTCTACTAGTACTACTTCTGTTCCTATGACTTTATAAAACTAGTTTAGAGGGTACTTAAATTTCAGAATCGTCATATTGTAGTTTGCCGGAACTACTTTGTTTTCTCTGAGTGTACATTATTCCTGAAACGGGCGGACGTAAATTTCGCTTCGTGAAGCAAAACACAAGAGAGAACGGCAGACACAGAGCGGCTGAAGTGGGTTCTACGATTTCGCATTACGATCGATCGCGTTCCGCGGAATTTCTGCCGACGACAGGATATGCTTATCTCGCTTTGATCCCGCGCTTTAATCCTTTCCGCAAATGTCCGCCACCGTCATCGAGTCTCCTTCTACCACCTTTATATACCTGCCCGTGCCCTTCTATCGTCTCTTTTGACATCAAATGCTTCGGCATTTAATGCATCCTACGCTGTGTTTGAAGAGCGCTACTTAACCGTCGATTCGTCTAGACAACGAACTCTCGTCCTTGACAGATCAAAAGAATATCGGTGGAGATGATGACGTTGGCTTCGCCGTCACGCCACGCGACCTCGAAGAACGGATCGTTTAATCGCACCCTTGAGCCCCTTAATCTTCCCTTACATCGATATCCAACGAGCGCTTTGTGTACCTAATAGCTTCGGCATCGAGTGTTAATTTATTTTAGTAGAGAAAAATAGTCATTTAATTAATATCCTTATCTTGCCAAATTTTTCTCAAACTAACTGTTCAAGGATTTTTAAATAAAGCAATTTCGAAAGCTGATTTTTACATTAATATTGCTTCTCATATTTATTTTCTTCTTTATATACCTATTGCTTCTCGTTTCGATTTATATTTATATTTTAATCTAAATGTTAAATAGTTCATACATTGTTTAATATATTCCTTCTTTCATATGTTTCTTCATATATTGCTTTTCATGTATTTTAATATAAATGTTAATTAAATAAACAGTAAAAAAATATTTCATGAATAAATAAATTTTACTTTCTTTTTTGTTAAGCCTCAACGTATATTTGTAATTTCCTTAATAAATACTCCTTAAGGACGACTAAAAATATTACGTTTTCCATGTGTTTTACGAGCTGAAATCAAATTTGACCTAGTTCTTTGCTTAATTTGTGAAGATGCCGTGATAATAACTCGATTATTAAATGACTGACTCACGTTTTTTCGCAACAAATTAAAAATGAACTAATGAATAAAAAAACGCACAATTTCAATCTATATTTAAGCGCGGCAGCAGAATAATTTCTCTTTGTTTTTTAAATTAAAGGAGATATGCCATATTAAATATAACTTAAATGTAATGTACAAATTGAATCTTATTTCGCACATGATAGAAATTCGTGAAAGTTATTTCGCTTAGAGAAAAGGGGATAGGTATAATTTTTTTATCAAAATGACTCGCTGACTCCAACCAATCTGTTTCTGATTAATGTAAGTGACATGAGCAATCATATCTCGTGATTATGAAGACGTAAGAATAATACACGATAAGTAGGAAGTCTCAACATTAAGATTTCATGAACCTGCAAAACGTCGTTTCTAAGGCTAAATTAAGGCTAAATGCAACTTTTACGCTCATTTACGCGATATAAATACATATATCAAGGTATTATGAAGTCCTTAAAACACAATGATGTCGCATTCTTCGATTCTCCAAGAAACAGTGACATAAAACTATCATGTTTATTTTACACGATAATAATTATACACAAAAAATACTTTACTATTAATCTTGTTTGTGTCGTTATTAAAGACAATGCCATTACAAAGCATAAAATTGCAAGATCAATCATCTCCAAATGTACATCGTAGAGAAAAACTAGCATCGAGATATTGTAAATGATCCAGAAATGTCAAAAGATATGCAAATAGATTATTAAATACAGTATAGCATGATATATAACAGTGCTCCATGATATTCACATCCCAGATACTATCTATACGTATACTCTTATCCGCGAAATGACGAATGGTTATTGTACACTTCGCTGGCAAGCAAGCGACCTGATTTCAGCCAGCAACTTGTGGGGAAACTCAACCAAATCCGTTTTCCCGCTTGTCCGCCTAAGTTAGAGAACAACCTGGACGAGTTTCGATTCACCTCGTATCCTACTCAAAGATCGCGTTCGTCCTCTTATATCACCAATTATCTATCATTTTATTTGGCCTGCGCCATGGAGGATCCTGTCAAAAACTGCTTATCGACATGTAGGGCACTCAACTGGCATCAAACTGCTCCAAGACGATTTGACCAATCTTGAGAACAGCCAAAATCAAGAAGTAGAAGATTACCCAAGCAGAAAGTCGAAATGACGTCAAAATGACGCCAAATGACACCTTTGACAGTCATTTTGAGATAATTTTAATGTCATTGTGACGTCATTTTGATGTTATCGTGACTTTCTGTTCTGCCTGGGTAATTTATATTTTCGTACTAAATGACGGACTAATCAGCACGATTTGATTCGACGTCGCGAAGATTGAAACAATACGAAAAAAATAATCCTGTTTTAACGAAATATGGAAAAGTTCAAAAGTAATGAAAGAAATGCTAGGAAAAGTGATCAATCAATACGCTTTATACCCTTATTTGTTATATCATTTATTGATTGTGATATTTACTCGGATATATGATTAAATTGATACTGCTTAAGAAGGATTCATCATTTGGGTGGTGTTAAACCATTTATCAGATAGGATGGTTTATCACTGATAATAGTATCCACATAGTGACTCGAGCCTTTTAAATACTTTAACGCGGTTTAAATAATCTTAAATACGGATATTTTATTCGCGATCACTTAATTCTGGTGTCCATTGATCACGCTTTGTACGCGATAATTCATTATGTAGTGTCTGTTCCGGTATGATGGAGGCGTACTTTACGAAGAAATGATAGACGGAGAGAAAAGTAAAGAAGGAGAGAGGAGGATAGAGGAACTACGTACAACCACCAGTCGGGGTCTATCGACCGACCGAGGATCAGAGAGCGGAAAAGGGTCAGAGGCGTGTAGGAGAAAGGACGACGAGGAGTTTCGTACAGCACGTACCCAAATACGGCGGATGGTGGATATACCGATGCGCGATCGATTTTTTCCGACCTCGTGATCGCGGTTCGTTAGGCCCGATTCACAGTGGATGCCTCGCGATGAATAACGAGAAACAAGAAGGAAGGAGAACGAAGGATGAGAAAAACAAAAATAGAGAAAGGGGAAGAGAGCGGCGTGGTTTTCATGGAAATCTCCGATAGTTTGGAACATTTTATATAATGCTTCTCGTATGTTACGTTAATAGCAGACTAAAAAAGAAAATTAAGATATGTATAAATTAAGATATGCATAATAAAAGAAAATGTACGTAGAAAAAATATAAACATGAAAACTATATAGGTATATATTAGGCTATATTAATACATTTGAGACTTCACTCACATAGACAATCGATTGACACACACACCAAGATAGAATTCTTTAAGGTTTTTGTAATTTGTCAATTTTTTTGTTTTATTACTTTTATTACTTGAAGTTGCGTTGTTAATGTATCGATTACAAATTTTAAGTTATTTTAAATAGGAATTTTCAAAGACGATGCGGGAACCTTTAGACTCATCATACTATGTTTAACTTAGAACCGAAAAATTTTATTTTACCGACTAAAAAGTTAAAGGATGTCCCATAAGAATTTTAAAAATTGCTAAATTAACGGACACTAATATATATATATATATATATATATATATATATATATATGTACAAAATTACCCAGATATACCCATATATAAAATTATCCAGTTACCAATACAATAAAAGTTAAAAGAAAAATAAAATATTAATAAAATACATAGGAACTACTGCAACAAAATTGGTCAGTTGCTAACGCAATACTTAATTTTGCAATATGAGGACAAAAATCATTTATGCCGGTGTAGTTACGCTATTGAACATTTAACAAAAGCTTTATTCTATTTTCTACTGTTTATCGTCAAAAAATTGTTTTACTCGTTTCCTTTATAGCTCTAAAGACACGTCTCTTGCAACAGAGTTATTTTCTATAATAAAATAAAATTTTATATAAAATTTATTTAGTAAAACACCGAGAGAATGCTTTTACTAATTCTCTATGATGGAGAATTGCTTTTACTAATTTTCCACAAGAATTACTTTTATTTACTCTTCACATTGCTGCGGACATTCAGACACATGCAATTACTGAACATTTGCACAAAGTAATGACATAAAAACTTAAATTTTTAATGAACGGTTATTCATACGACGTAATCATTACAGAGATTAAAATAATCTCTCTCAGTTTTAATATCTTTGAACTTAAAAATCCAAAGAAGATTCGATTCAAAGGATTAGGAACAAGCTATGTGACAATTACGTCGAGCGGACTTGAAGCCGGACTGTGAGAACTTGAGTTGACGCGGCGGCGACTATTTTCGTTCGCGAACGAAAGCGACATTCCTGTTACGTTTTCGCGAGTCTCAATGATTACTCACAACAGTCGTACTTCAGAATGGTGCAACAACCGAAACATGTGCGCGCGAAAGATGAGTCGACGAGATATTCCCGTGTCGATCGCTTCTTTCAACTCACGGCCATTTGATAGTTATTTCGCAGAAAGTGGAAATTGGTCCTCTCCCAAGCAGAATAAAAAGTCAAAATGACGCCAAATGGCACCTTTGACAGTCATTTTGAGATAATTTTGGTGTCATTGTGACATCATTCTGACGTTATTGTAATTTTCTGTTCTGCCTGTGCTTAATTAATCTCTCTTAATTAATCAATTTTTTTACAGTTTTCGGGATGGGATGGGAAGGGGAAATCGCATAGATGCTTGTTAGCATCATTATTATTATTAAATTGATTAGCAATTTAATATTGTGATATTACTATTCTGGTTCAATTAAAAAATTCTGCGTTTCAAGACCGACCTTAATCGGCGCGCAAATTGTTTAAACTAGAATATTCACACATAAAATATTATTAAGCACTAAGATCTAGCTATGACCGTTTAAACCCTTCTCGAATTTAATTTAATTAATCTCATTCGGGGAAATAAGCTCTTGATGGAATTGATTCGCTTCTAAGATTGGCCTATATTTGAGTTGTGCGTAAATTGCAATAGTGATACAACGTGAGCTGATTGTGAGTAATAAAGACAAACAGAAGATTATCAAGAAGTGTGAAATGAAGATTAGTGGAATCCAGTCGCTAGTTTTCCAGTGTCATGTAGATTCTTCCGGTATATTCGCAATTTTTCGGAATTACGGACTGATCATTCTATGCAAACATTATGCGAAAACTTGAAGAAAGTTTTATTATCAGGGGACTTTATGTGGTTTGTGTTATTTATGCGTGTCAGAGCTCTGCATGGAAGTTAACAAGTTTATCTTTATTTGCCAATGATATCATCAAGCGACATCAAATAAATTGCAATTTTCCGGTTAATTTCGAGTAACTATGTAGATACTATTATCAATGATAAGCCATTTTTTCCGATAACGCTTTTGGCATCACTTGAATGATGAATCCTTCCTTCTCAAGCAGTATCAATTTAGCGATACGTATATGAGTAAACATAGCAATCGAAGAGTGACAGATAAGAGCTAAAAAAGTTCAAGTGTCGCGGTCACTATTTTTTAGATTAAATATTTTTAATGATAATATCATCTTTACTGCAAAAAATGCAGCACTGTATGAAAACGTATTCGTTTCGTGTGACACCATTTTTCTCAGTCGAGGTGTATAATAACCAGAAACTTTAATTTTCCTAAATTCCCAAATAATTAACATGTAATAAATTGTAAGACAACCTAACTGGCAAGAGATGGTATACTATTTTTATCACTACGTATCAACCATATGGATTGTGGTCCTCTACGAGTAATAAATTTAATATAAATAATGCTGAAGCATCTATAAGAGGTAATATTTTTCGCAACAAATTCTTTAACAGTTTTCGTGATG